>CM034708.1:211015507-211027996 GCA_020142125.1 Phrynosoma platyrhinos | reverse complement strand
GCAGAACAGCCTACTGCATCATGTCTTTGCCCAAGCAGCTGGTGAGAGGCTATCCTTCCATATTCCAAATGCCATTGTTCTGTTCTCTAAGGGAGAGAAGAGCAGCCAGCATCTACAGAACTTAATTCCCTCCTACACTGCCATCCCTTCTCCTTCTGTGTCATGTCTTATTTAGATTATAAGACCAAAGGAAGCAACTATCAATTTCATGGTTTGTAAACACTCTGGAAGCCTCTTTGGCTGAAGAGGGGAGGGTATAAGCACACTAAATAAATAAATAAATAAAAACAAATAAAAGACAAGATTCAGCTGCAATCTTATATCCACTTAACTAGAAGTAAAGTATGATCCCTGGCTACTTTAGTTTAGGTAGATCAGGAGAATGGCCATGAAAACTGGGGTATGTGTAATCACGCAACATCAAAGTCTGATCAAGAGGGTGAAAGTTGTTAATGAAGAAGAATACGCAAGCTAGGTGAGAGCGCAGCAATTTGCTTTTGCCTGAACATACAGTGAAGTAGGCGTCTCCCCTTCCTCTCCTCCCTGAGTTAATAGGGTACAAACTACTTTGATGCTTTGAACTCAGTTTGCAGCAAATGAAGTAATTAGAGGAGCAATGGGGAAAGTGGGACATTCTAAAAATAGCTGAAGAATGGGACAACCGAGGATTACAAAATCAGGAAAGTTGGAAGGTATGCATCTTTTCATGCTCTCTTTTGACATCCCACTCTTTTCTCCTTCTCTTACTCTGAGACCATACATTTCTGAGGAAGAGAAAATCTCTCTTGCTTGATGATGGATTTTGAAATTAGGCTGAGGGCTGCCCCTTCATTAAGGTAACCCATAATGGTATTTTAATGCACTTCTTTCTGGTTTACTCCTCATACATAACCACAGTGTTGTTCTCAAGGGAGTCCCTACAATTTGCTGAGCTGTTCCCTTGGCCTCATTTCAATATTTATCTTTCAGTGGTGGAAGAGGCTTGTATCCTTTGAAAGTGGAAAAATACTGGTGATTTCACCGAAAGAAACACATCAAAATGGATGTCATTTAAAGGGTGAGCTCACTGTGTGGAGACATTACGTAAGAAATCATTATGACTGGAATTCACTGCAGTGCAGACTTTATGTTGAAATTATTGGACCCCCCCCTTCACACACATACATTGCAGAAAGAGTGTCAGCAAGGTAGTGTTTTATTATTCAGCCATCTCCCCATTCAGTTTCTAGGGAAAGTATGGGGAAAGTGTAGCTCGTAGGACACATATGACCCCAACTTTATTGTTATGCTCCTGCAAGGTGCCAGGCTCCTCAAATATTTGTCTAATATTTTCATGCAAAAGATTATCTTGATACCCAACATATCCTAGAGGGCATTTTTTTTCTTCTTTTTCCCCCTTTATTAATATTTCATAAAATCACATACCAAACAAAGTCTAGAGGGGCATTTTTAAAAGAGTACTCTACCCCCATTCAACCAGAATCTGTCAAAAATCCCAGAAGTGAAAACCAGAAGTACAGCTGAAGTCACATCTGGACCAGGGGAGTCACTAGGCAGTTCCAGGGAGTATGGACCACACCAGGTGACACCCAAAGGGTGGGTGATACCACTGTTCCCCAAACATAATAATAATAATAATAATAATAATAATAATAATAATAATGATTAAAATTATTTGCACTCCGCCCCTCTTTGCACAATTGGGGTGGCTAACAACAATTAAAAATACATACAATATAAATCCAAAAAACCCAATACCCACCCCCCTTAAAAAAATCTGTCTTTTTTTGCAGAAATGAGCTATAGAGTTCACCTGTGTCCCTATAAAATATTGCATAGATTGTGTGAGTGGGGTAAGACTCAGTGGGAAGAGAAAAGAGAGGTCCCAGGATTTTTAAAAAAAATAATTTTTAAAATGTTAAATTATTTTTAATTTAATTTTTAAAATTATTTTAACATTTTCTTTAAAAACATCAAGTCTTATCAAATGTTCACTTTAACCGCATGAAACTATGTACATGTAAATACATATGATATTGTAATTTAAAGGTATAGCTTTTATTTTGCTAGTTGTTTATATCAGAACTATTGCCATTACATTCAGTGATATAAGGCAATTATGATTTCTGAGTAACATTAGTACTAAAATAGAAGTATAATGTCTAGATCAAGGGAAGTAATAGTGCCAGTGTATTTTGCTCTCATTAGACCCCACCTGGAATACTGTGTCCAGTTCTGGGCACCACAATTCAAAAAAGATGTTGAAAAACTGAAGCATGTCCAAAGGAGGGAGACTATAATGGTGAAGGGTCTGGAAACCATGCCCTATGAGGAATGACTTAGGGAGCTGGGGATGTTTAGCCTGGAGAAGAGGCGGCTAAGAAGTGATATGATAGCCCTGTTTAAGTATTTAAAGGGATATCATATTGAGGAGGGAACAAGCTTGTTTTCTGCTGCTCCAGACAATAGGACTCAGAACAACGGATGCAAGCTCCAGGAAAAGAGATTCCATCTCAACATTAGTAAGAGCTGTTCGACAGTGGAACACACTCCCACAGAGAATGGTGAAGTCTCTTTCTATGGAGGCATTTGTCGGGGATGCTTTGATTGTGATTTCCTGCATGGCAGGGGGTTGGACTGGATGGCCCTTGTGGTCTCCAACTCTATGATTCTATGATTCTATGTGGTATGGGAGGAGGTCAATGGGGGGATGACACCATGAGTTGCTGCATTGGGTAATACCAAGCCTAGTGATAATGTTCTTCTGAGCTTGTTGTTTTGGCCAAAAATATGTGACCTGCCACAGGGGCAAAAACTGGCCTCTGCTCTACCGCAGTTGCTCACCCTGATCTAGTGTGTTCACTTATCCATTACCAAAAAGGAAGACAAAAAAGGCATGGACCTGCATATATTAAGGTATATATTTTGATGCACATTTAGAAACAGTGATGATAACCTGACTAGATGTCAGCCTTTTCACACTACAGAATTATACCACTGTGATTTCACTTGGACTGTCATGGTTGTGTCCTGTATGGAATCCTAGAAATTGTAGTGTAGGAAGAGTTCTTTAGTATTCAGAGCCAGAGAACTTTTTATAAGCTTTCATGGACTTCTGTGTACTTCATCAGATGGAAGGGGTGCATCTGATGAAGTAGACTGGATTCCGTGAAAGCTTATGTTAGACTACACCAATATGTCTCAAAGGTGCTGTTGGATTCCTTTATGTGTTTTTTTTATAGTGGAGAAGATTGTGACCTAGTGAATTATCTGGCTGCTCAGGCTGAGTTCCAATAAGCATGCTGGCAGATCACAATTCTCTATCCTCCATATGTTCTGCATTTCAGTTCCTAAAAGCGCATGGCAACATAGGCAATGGTCAGGGACTGTGGGAGGCCAAGTCCAAAACATCTGGAAGACCAAAGGTTGAAAACCACTGCTCCAGTGCTTTAGGCTATATGTCCATAGGATATAGTCGTGGCAGTTAACGTGGAATCATAGTGCTATAATTGTATACTGTGAAAGGGCTCCCAGTCATCGTAAGAACTCCTTAATAACTTGAGGTGCCAGAAGTTGCTAATTTTTTCTCTGCTCTTCTGATCCCTTTTCCATTTGTGTCATGTCTAGTGGAGTATAAGCCTGTAGCAAAGGGCTTCTTGTTTTCAGTCTGTGCAGAGAAGTTAATAAATTTTGCGCACGTTATAAAGATGATTGCAGTGATGATATTAATCTGTAGAATGGGCCCAAAAATTCTCTTCTGCTGTTCTTTCCTTTTGAGGAATTTCGGAGAAGCACAACTAACTTTCTCCCCAGATGTTTCATCAGCATCTTACACAGAATATAGTGAAAAGAGATCAATGTATCAGCAGCTCTCTCACTTTTCCCTGTCTGTCTTCCATCTCAGAAGCATGAAACTGGGAGCCACCCCTTACTTTCCCTCTATCCTTCCATTGTATTCCAGGTCCTTTGAGTTTACATCTAATGATACCCTAGGAGGAGAATGATCGTGTTGAGTAACTGGAAAAGCTGCATCGGTTCAGCTGTACTATGCAAAATCCTCATGGCATATAAAATTGATGAGAAATGAATGGTCTACTTGGTAAGAGACAATGAAAACTCATGCCCTTCATTTGTATCTGAACTGGGAACAGCCTTTTAATCTGGTGTGTGAAATCTAATTTTCCTGTGCACATCTACAACTCTTATTATCCACTAGCTCATGCAAGTGACTAGTGTTGGAGTGTGAAGAGTCTGCCAGATTCCCTTTCCTTTTCCACTGAAATAGAAATTGTACAAACAAAACAGGGGTTTGAAACACATTTGAGGATTTGTTTTTCCCCCCATGAATGTTTCAGCCAGGAATTATCTAGGTTAGAGATTCATAAGTGTATTCTCCTTCTGAAAGTTTTTTTAGTTTGTTCCTCAAAGTTCCTCTTATGTTTTGGTCCAGCAGGAACACAAAAATGGTCTCAAATTTCATGGATCAATACTAAAATAGGAGAAAAGCCTTGCTTAATTCATAAGAACAGATGAACAATGCCGGATCAGACCGAAGGCCTACTGAGTCCAACTTTCTGTTTGCACATTGGTTAACTGGATGCCTATAGGAAACCCACAATTAAATTTTGGGTGTAATACAACCTTCCAGCTCATGTTTTCTAGCACTTAGGATTCAGAAGTATAGTATTTTTGGAATTAGAAGGAATATATTTGATAGCCTTACACTTCATACATTTGTTCAATTCTGTTTTAAAGCTGTCCAGGTTGGCAACCATCACTGTATCTTGGAATGGTGAATTCTTCATTTTAACTGTGCAGGGTGTAAATAAAAACTTCCCTTTATCTGTCCTGAAGTTTCCAACACACATCTTCATTGGATAATCCTATAATGTTGTTCCCCTCCAATTGGCAGGGACAGTCCCAATTTGGCAGAGACAACCCCAATTAATCATCTGTCCTCCCATTTTTTCAGCTGCTTTTAAAATGTTTCTCTCTTCATCCCACATTTCTCCTTTGTCCACAACTCATTTCAATTGCTGCAAACTCATTGATTCCAAGTGCCAAAAAAGTCTGAACTCAATTGGCTTAGCGGAGTGAGAAGAGAGGAGAGGAGAGAGTGAGATCTTGCCCTTTCCCATAGGCTCAGGCAAAATGAAACTGCTTGCAAACTCTCCAAGTTTGGGTGTTCTTTCTCATTCATAACTTTTCTATCTCAACGATGGTCTGATGCTACTTGGCCATATGTATATCAGTATTCATCTGTGAAATTTTGGAGGATATATAGGCTTGGTAAGCGTGCCTGGTTTGTTAGAATGTTAATTTAATTATTACAGGGAGAAAAACTATGTGGACACATATAATTTTAAACAATTTTCTACAATGTCTCCCCTTACTTTGGGGGTTGCAAAGCCTAGGGAAAAAAGGCGGGGAAGGGGAGATTAATGTGCAAACTTTCCTGATACTCCAGCCTCTTCATAATGTCAGTTGCCCAGTTCTGAATCATTTCAACTCAACAATATGCTCAACAAGATATCTGAGCTTTTTTAAATTCAACAAACCAATAATTTCACAGTTGAGGTTTTTTTTTTAAAAAAAGAACTTTTGGAAGGATGCCAAGTGGAGACTGTGATTTGATTGTTTTAAGTTTGTCTTCAAGGTCTAGAATGTCACCTTCTGTTAAAGGTATTTGCAACAATTCTTTAGAATCCCTGAAAATGACAGTTCTCTGCCTTACATGTTTGGTAATGGATACAGAGGCAACAAAGTTACTCAGTTTTCTCTGAATTCTCCTTTTGTAATTTTCTAATTTCCTAGGCATCCAGTGGCTCAGCTGTTTCTTTACTCAGTCTTTTGCTCCTGATGTATATTTTTTAAAAAGTATTGGCCTTAATGCATA
This sequence comes from Phrynosoma platyrhinos, assembly GCA_020142125.1. NCBI lineage: Eukaryota > Metazoa > Chordata > Lepidosauria > Squamata > Phrynosomatidae > Phrynosoma > Phrynosoma platyrhinos. The sequence goes on along the minus strand of CM034708.1, from coordinate 211,022,100 downwards.
CTCTCAGACTATCCCAATTTGGCCAGGACAGTCCCAGTTAATCTTCTGCCTTCTCACTTTTTCAGCTGCTTTTAAAGTGTCCTAGTTTCTCTCTCTGCCTCCCACTGCCCTCTTTGGTCCTCAGCTTACTTCCATTGTTGCAAATTGAGTTTCAAGTGCAAAACATGTTTGAAATGTGGGAAGGTATGTCAGCGATGTTAGTGATGTGGTCTGTAAGCTTCATTTTTAAAAACCTGTCTGTATGTCTTTCATGCACGTTTGTTTTCCTTTTGGGCAAGATTTCCGGTTTTTGAAGAAAGCTGTCAAGGGTGCAGACAGGATGTCTTGCAGGCTGCATATTCTCCAAGGCCATTAGTAGAACTGTCAAAATTTTCCCTTAAAGGGCTTACATACCCTCCAACATTGCATACATGAAAACTGGGAGATATATAGCCAAGCAACATAAGAATGTGGTGAAGAGAGCAAACATTATTAACGAGGAAAACAAATAAACTAGTAGAGGCCACAGCTTGCATTTGCCTGAGCCTACTAGCAAGGACAAGATCCTGCCCCTCTTCCACTATGGATGGGTCTACATAAGCCAGAATAGTCTGGCCATGAAACTGATCCAAATTCCCTCTATTTCCATGGCACTCTGGAGCAATGCTGGGTGGTTGTCTACACATACATCCCACTGTGCCACCTGCTGCCACTGCTGCTAGTGCAGATCACTCCCTCTGAGGTAGAAAATGAGGTGCCCTGCATCAATCACATGGCTGGGTGCCTTGTTGGGACCTCAGAGGGAGCAACTTGCATCAGTGGTGGTGGTGCCAGGTGGCACAGTGGGATGTGTGTGTAGACAGCTGCCTAGCTCATGCCAGCTTTAAAGTGCTCCAGATTTTCCTGGAAGATCCGGAGCAAATGTTGAGTTTTTTGAACCAAATTAAGGCAAGGATGGACTTGATTTGGTGTGGAACTGCTCTTTCCATGTGAAGACTGTCCATACTCAAATTGGGCCTTTGGCCCTGCCTTGTATGGACAGTGTGATGGGAGGGCAGGAGGAAACTGATATAAATGGTCCATGTAGACGTGTCCTGAGTTAATGAAGTGCAAACTACCTTTGCATTTTGAACTCAGTTTGGAGCACTTGAAGTACGCTGAGGAGAAAGTGGGAAAGTGCGAGAAAGTGAAAGAAACTGGGATGGTTTAAACACAGCTGAAAAAATGGGACAACAGAGAATTAATAGGGATGGTCCTTGCTACACTGGGACAGTTGGAGGGTATGGGTTTAGACAGCAATGTTGCTTCATTTTCGGCCTCTCCTCATTATCTTAGATCCAGACGAGGGGTTCTTTTAAGAATAGGAAGTGGACAGGAAGTTGACTTCCTGTTTACTTCCTCATTGAACAAAGGCATCTCCTAGGCCTACCATAGCTCAAGGAGGCTAAGAACTATGGTGAAAATTCACCTTGTGGTCCCTAGGGGTCCAGAAGAGCCTTTTTCATGGATTTTGACAAGGTCTCATGGGAGGCCAATGTGATCTTCCAACTCTTGAGAGTCACTCAACCTTGTTCTAGAAGTTTCCATGATACTGCTGATCAACCACATTGTATTCATCAGCAGACACTGCACTGGCTTTCCTGACTTGTGTTGTATATTTTAGCTGACTTACCATTATTGTGCCTTTGAGTAACTCCCAGACATTTGGGGGAAATTTGACCCTTTTGACTTTTCCTTTCAACTTCCTTTTTCAAAACCAGTTCCCACATTTTAGAGGTTTTCTCTTTTGAAGTGAAAATGTGTTTGTGTTGGACCTCCTGGGGCAATTTTCCACTTACATATAAATGAAATTTGATAGCACTGTGGTCCCTTTTGCCAGTCAGTTCAATAATGCTTATATCTCTAAGCTCACTGAGTTGCAAAGAGAAGCCCAAGAGATGAAGTATCTCAGGCACAGGAAGAAAGTATCAAGGAAAGAAGAAGAAAAAAATGGGTCTTGTGGCTCCTTTCAGGCGAACCAATCTAGTTTAACATTAGATTTCTTGAATTACAACACACTTCCTCAAATACAGATTACAATGTTTGATCTTCAGGTATATAAACCTGTCTGTATTAAAGATCTGACAAGCATAGCATTTAACTGTGGGGTCTCTAGGCCTTGTCCCGAGTCTCTAGATCTGACTCCTCTTTTCTAGTTCTCAGTGGTAGGAAAAAGAATCTCAGCATGAGAGTGTTGTCTTGAAAATTGTGTACATCTGTATATATCTTCCTCAGTTGTTGTTGCTGTGTGTCTTCAAGTCATCTCCAATGCATGGTGGCGCTAAGACAAGCCTATCATGTTTTTTTCTTGGCAAATTTTGTTTAGAGGGGTTTTGTCATTGCCTTCCTGCGAGGCTGAGAGTGTGTGACCTGCCTAAGGTCATCCAGTAGGTTTTCATGGCTGAGCAACTCTTGTCTCCTAGGGTCCTAGTCCAAAATTCAAACCATGGCACTCAATTCATTTGTTGGTGGTTTTTATTGGAATGATGTATTCTCTGCGAGAGAGTCAGTGTAATATAATAGTTTAAGTGTTGGACTACAGCTCTGGAGACAAGGTTTCAAGTCCCCACTCAGCCATGGGAACCTACTCGGGTAACCTCTGGAAAGTAGCATTCCCTCAGCCTCAGAGGAGAGAAATGACAAACTCCGGAGTAGGTCAGAAATGAATTGAAGGCACACAACAGCAACAGTTCTCTGCAACTGTGGTTGATACTTAACTTGGTATGAAAGGCTGGAACTGGAGACATTTTCATATAGTTCCCAGCAGCTATTACAGGAGGCCTGCCATTTGCTTCACAGGATAGGTCAAAGGAGACTTTGGGAGAGAAATAGTCATGCTTGGCCAAGTTTTTCCAGCTGTAGCTCTAGGCTTGACTCACCTGCTTTTTGTATGGAAGGCTTTTTATAGTTGGGACATCGTGGAGCACAGCAGTCAGTTCAAAATGTCTTGCACATGAGACTCTCCATGGTCCCTTTGAGATCTAATTAGGCAAGCCCACAAATAGATTTCAGGGTGAGAAGGAACTGTTCCTTCCACATTTGGCCAGAGAATTAAATCTTTCCTTGGTTATTTCCGCTAATATCACTGAACTACTTCCCCTGCCCCCAGCTTGCTTATTTGAGACTCTGCCAGGTTCTCTCTTCAAAGGATATCCAGTCTCTCTGCAAAATGCAGGTCTAAGGCCACTGAGATGCCCTTTTCAAGCCTGCGATACAAGTCTTAATTAATATACCTCTGTAACACTCTTCCAGAATTTTGCACATGCCAGGGCTTGCTAAAAAAGATTGTATTGGCACCTACCACTGGCTTCCCCCCTGCTTTTCTCCTCCTTTGGGGAGAAAGAGTGAGAAAGAATTTCTCTGGCCATAAAAAGGAGAACATTAATATTATTAGAATATTAACAGTGTGTGTGTGTGAGAGAGAGAGAGAGAGAGAGAGAGAGAGAGTTAGTTCAACAAATGATAGGGATGGCCCAAGACATTTTGCCACCTGAGGGAAAAGACAAGATGGCTCCCCTGTACTGTACTGGCTGTGGAGCTTTATCTTAATTTTGGTGATAACACTGATCCTGCATCACACCTAGGAGCAGTAGACTAAATTAGGGCAATATCATCATCATCATCAACATCATCACCATCATCATCAATATACTGCCTTTTCCTATTCTAGGACTCAAAGCAGCTTACAAAGTTTAGCTATACGGCACCTTCAGTTGGGTAAAAATCTGAAGACATATTGAGACCTTTACTACCTTATTTGTTTAACTTGCATGCTGAGCATATCAAACATAAAACAGGATTAGACCTGGAGGAAGGAAGCATGAAAACTGGAGAAAGAAACAACAATTAAAGATGACACCATACTACTAGCAGAAAACAGCAAAGACTTATTAGAATGATTACTGAAGGAAGTCAAGGAAGAAAGTGCAAATGCTGTTTTACAGATGAACATTAAGAAAACAACAATGACCACAGATGATTTTCATAACTTTAAAGTAGACAATGAAAACATTGATATAGTTCAAGATTTCCCATACCTTGGCTCAGTCATTAATCAGAATGGAGGCCACAGTCAAGAAATCAGAAGACTAGGAGATAGAAGGGCAGCAAAGAAGAAACTAGACAAGATTCTGGTGTGTAAAGAAATATAATTGAATACTAAAGTTAGGAATGTCCATGCCATCACATTTCCTATTTCTATGTATGGTTGTGAAAGCTGGACAGTGAAGAAAACTGGTAGGAAGAAAATCAATTAATTTGAAAAGTGCTGGAGAAGAGTTCTATGGATACCATAGACAAATACAAAAAGACAAATAAATGGGTCTTAGGACAAATCAAGCCTGAACATGCCCTACAAGCCAAGATGACCAAACTGAGACTGTTGTACTTTGAAAGACCTGATTCACAAAAACAAAACAAAACAAAACAAAACAAAAAAAAAAGACAGTAATGTTTGGTAAAAACTGCTAGAAGGCAGTAGGAAAAGAAGAAGACCACATTCCAGATGGGTAAATTCAATCAAGGGAGCCATGGCCCTGAGTTTGCAAGATCTGAGCAGAACAGTTGAGGATGAGGTGACTCAGAGGTCTCTCATTCATGGTGTCAACATAAGTTGAAATCAAGCTGACAGGGGTTAACAACAATACATTGAGACTGCAATTCTTTTAGTGCTGATTGTACCTTCAGCCACCATGTAGAAAGCCAGTATAATGCAATGGTTTAGACTAGTGCACTGGGAGACCAAGGTCTGAATACTTGCTTAGCCATGAAACCCACTGGGTGACATTCGGCAAATCACTCTCTCTCATCTTCAAGAGGAAGGCAAAGGCAATCCCCACTGGACAAATTCTGCCAAGAATGATAGCTTTGCCTTAGGGTGAATATAAATCAGAAATTAACTTGAAAACACACAACAACAATATTGAGACTTATCAGGGTTTTTTTTTATTGCACCTGTCTATTCATGGGATTAAAGGTAAAGGTAAAGGTTTCCCCTTGACATGAATGTCTATCTGTAACCAACTTTAGGGGGCGGTGCTCAACTTTGTTACTAACCCGAAGAGTCAGCATTGTCCAAAGATGACTCCATGGTTATGTGGCCAGCATGACTGCACAGAATGCTGTTACCTTCTCACCAAAGTGGCACCTATTTATCTACTTGCATTTTGCATGCTTTAGAACTGCTAGGTTGGCAGAAGCTGGGACTAGTGACAGCCAGTCCATTTCTTGAAATATCCTGGATCTCTTTCCCTCCCCATCTGTCCTTTCTGTCCTCCCCCTTCCCACTGACCATACATCAGATCCAGTCTCATGAAACATTTCAGAAATGGATTTTCACCCATTTCTACTGAGCCTATTCTTCAGTAGAATTTAAAGACACAGCCATGTTGGGGCCTTGGCAGACAGCTAATTGAGCCGTCTTGGAGGCCCTGAAGAGGAGGGGCAGCTGCATGAGCTGTGCCCCTTCCTCTCCCTGAGGTCGCCCTCGGAGTCGCCGGCCCTCCGCACAGCCGGCGCTCCGGGGATGACCTCACGCCGTGGCGACCGGACGCGCCACGGCGGAAGAGTCAGGGAAAGTGCGCCCGCCACTTTTAGGGTGCACTTTCCCTGAAATCTAAAAGGAGCACCAATTTGGAGCTCCTTTTAGATACGCCGCAGGAGCGCCGCGGTGCGGAAGCTCTGCTCCGCCGGCGCTCCGTCTGGCGGCGTCTCCGGGGCCTCTGTCTGCTGAGGCCCTTTGTCTGGAAAATCAGTATGCAAAGGAATCTTGCAGCACCTTTGACACTAACTGACATACAGAAGTTGGTAGCATGAGCTTTTGTAGACTTAAGCCTACTTCCTCAGATACATAGGGTGGAAAGCCCAGGGTCCTATATAGTAGTCTCTGTGAGAATGTCCATAGGAATACAAAACTTCATGGGTGTGGAGATGAGGTGACAAGTTCAGTTTTAAAAAGGCAAGGTTAATAGATAACCATATAAATAAGTATTGGGATATAGTGTGGGAGCCAAAAAGAAGATGTGATGAACAGGCTAAGAGAGCCCTCATAAGGCTGGGGGTTGCTGCTGTTGTGTGCCTTCAGGTTGTTGTTCACCCCTAAGGTGAACCTATCATGGGGTTTTCTTGGAAAGTTTCTTCAGAGGGGGTTTGCCATTGCCATCTTCTAAGGCTAAGAGAATGTGGTTGTCCAAGGTCACCCAGTGGGTTTCCATGGGTTTCCAGTGGGTTTCCATGGCCAAGTGAAGATTTGAATCCTGGTCTCCAGGGTTGTAGTCCAGCACTCAAAACACTACACCATGCTGGCTTAGGAGTTAGCTAGTGTTATAATGTGTATAGTGTGCCAGGAAACCATTGTCTCTGTTCAACTCACTGCTGGTGGACAGCAGTTTGTTGAAATACTCCAGTTCTTCTGTTTCTCTTTCCAATATTGAGACAGATTGGGATTAAATCCAGACAAAATGGAGGTGCTCACAGTAGCAGCCCTGAAACCAGGAATTGGGTTGCAACCTCCAGTCCTGGACAGAGTCACATTCTCCGTGAAGGACTGTGTCCGCAGTTTGGGGATGCTCCTTGAC
>CM034708.1:211005095-211015407 GCA_020142125.1 Phrynosoma platyrhinos | reverse complement strand
GTCTTCTGGGAGGAATTTGCTCCAGCCAACAAAATCTAGGCTGTCAGAGGGCATTTTTGGTAATCACCCCTAGATTATGGAAGGGTCTGCCGGACGAGATCCATCAGATTACGATTTTAATCAACTTTAAAATGGCTGTGAAGACTGATCTCTTTCGGCAGACCTTTCCTGATTAGACTCCCAGCCGCACGAGTCTGTGTGTCTTTACCATCTTAGTTTTTAGCTCTCCCACTGTTTGTTGTTGGTTGTTGTTGTATTTTCAATTGTTTTATTGTATTTTTGTTTTATTGTATTTTTTGATATTTATGCTAAGGCTTTTTATTGATGTGTAGTTTAATACTGTTTTAATGGAGATGGGTGGGGGATGTTTATTTTGGATTTGTATGAATTTTAATTGTTGTAAGCCACCCCGATTGTTCGACAGAGGGGCAGGGTAAAAATTATTATTATTATTATTATTATTATTATTATTAAGGCACACAACAACTACTTTTGGCTCTCTTTGCAGTGATGATGGTGGCTGCCTTTTCACTTGTGGTCCCTGCAAACTGCCCACCACTGCCAATGCAGATATGAATCACTCTGAGGTCAGAACAAGGTGCCCAGTGTTGATAGCATGGTTGGGCACCTTTGTCTGATCTTAGCAGTGACTCCAGGCAATGGATGGGAGTCACGTGAGAAGGCAGCTGACTATTGTTTGCTGTGAGAGCCAAAAACTCCCAACAAAAGAGACAGATGTGGGGGCAATTTGGGGCAAGGAAACTCTGGGGGCAGTCCAGCATATTCTGGCAATTATAGACCCACCCAGAGAGGCCATAATGGACTTCTGAGCTGTGTTTTGCCCCACATAGTAAACTCCTGGAACAGAAATAATAGTACATTGTACATTAACATCCCTATCATAAATGCAAATGCTCTTGGTTCTGATGCAATTTGAAATAAGCCTAGATTTTAGTAAGAACTCCCCCCCCCCACAAGGCTTTGCTGAGTGTTGTCCATATTAGCCTTACCAAGATCTGATTGTAGCTTTGCCCTATATACAATTCAGTTTTAATTTAACAGCCTTCCTTCAAATGATGATGGGGTCCAGCACTGGAGTGGGAGAAGACAGCAAGAAGAAAGTTTCTTTCTTCTTGGGGCTGCTTTACTTTCTCTCTCTTTCACCCTCCTCTTGCACTGCTTGCATAGTGGCAGGTATTCAGTTGTTAAGAGAATTTCAGCTAACATTTTCACTTTTTGTGAAGATCAGGTTAACCTCAGCCTATTCCTCCCACCTTCCTGTTCCACTGACTTCCTGCCTCCTAGTCTCTGTCTTGCATCTTCTCTGAATCACTGCCCTACATCCTTACAACACCATGTCCATATGTCAGGCCTTCATAATTTGTGCAACTCATTGAATCAATAACCACCCATCAGCCACAACCTATGGTCTCCCCAGTAGTTTGACCCAAACCTGAAATTTTTATAGGCCCAGGCATTAGGCACCAGAGTCCAGTGGGAGCAAGAACTCTTTCACTATACAAAATTGTAATCCTATGATTCCGCTTTAACTGCGAGTAGAATTACAAGATAGAATAATAAATGGTGAATCCCCATCCCCATGTTATCCCAAATGTAGTGTACATTATATGCCAAAGCTGACAGCCTTTTTCATGCTACACAATTACAAGTAAATTAACATCATACATTAACAAAAGAGCAATACTTTTATTGGGCAAATCAAAATGCCCAAAAGACATGATGCAAGCTTTGAAAGCACCACTGACTTCTTCATCAGGCAAAGGTGTTAAAAATCAAACAGGAGAAAGAAAAAAAAATAATGATGTTGGAGTCATAAGTCTACATTTTATCAAGATGTTGTTATAGTTGTTCTCAGTTAAGATGGTATGGAAGGATATCCATGTAGGCAGAGGCCATTCCTAGCACATGGGCTCTGGGAGACAGACAGCCTATGCAGACCAGCTAAAAGGGCTAGCCTGGGGGTGGAGTTGGGGTGGGGCAACCGCACGCTGACCGCCCTGACTCCACCCCGATGCTGCTGTCACACCGCGCACCCAACTGCATGGCGTGCAGCATCAAGCCACCCCATTGCTGCAGAATGGTGCAGCAAATGGGTGCAAAAGAGCTGGCGCGGTGACGCTAAGGATGGCTTTTTGCAGCCCCATAAAGGAGCGACATTTGCCAGCTCTTTTTGAAGTGGCAAAAATTGGATTGGGGTCATGGCATGTGGTTGCTGCGGCCCCAATCTGATGCTGCTAGGAGTGGCACAGAGCCGTCCCTTAGGGGCTGTCTGTATGGCCTCAAAGAGGAGTAAAGTCCAGGAAATAGAAAAACTTCATTAGCAACACAAAAAAACAAACAAACCCTCCTTTGAGATCCAGGTTGTCAGCTTGATCCCACTTTAACTGCTGCATCCTATAAAATATTGGGATTTGCAGTTTTGTGATATATTGGCATTTCTCTGTCAGAGAGCTTTATTGCCTCACCAAACTACAGCTTCATAGAATGCCTGTGATATTTGGTTTTAATTCTTTAATTTTTAAGTGCAAGGTGATAGTTTGTCAGTCTGTAGGCTGTTCCACCAGTAACTTGGAAAGCCATCTTCCTCTTTCAGCAGTAGCAGAGATGGGACAGTTGTGGTTAAGGTGTAATACGAGAGGAGTCTGAATGCTTGTTTGGTTTCATTTATTTCAGAGTAGCAAGTTGATTTTCTTTTTTCTTTTTTCTAACCCACTTTACGATGGTGTGAAGTCCACAGTCAAGAATAAAATCCTCTTTCACAACTGCAAGGACCAAGACTGACTAAGGAATTCAATATACGTTTCAGGGTTAAGTGCCTCTGAGACCTGGAAACAAATGAGTACATTAGAAATTGAAAAAAAAATATATTTCAGGGTTGAGAGAGTGCTGAGAGGGGAGACATTTTATGCTTTCTCAGGAAGAATTCTATATGTGTAAATTTGCTTGTGGTTACTGAGTTTGGAACAATTTACACCAGCAAACAGATCTTCTCTTCTCTTCTCTTCTCTTCTCTTCTCTTCTCTTCTCTTCTCTTCTCTTCTCTTCTCTTCTTTGTTACAGTTTGTGGCTGACTCTGGATTTAACACAACGGAGAGGAGTTGGCAAAAAAAGAAAAGAAAAGAAAATGGAACAACTACATCACAGCTTGAAGGAGATGAGGAAGCCAGATAAACAGCTCGGGGTGCTTATCTTTGGTAATCATTAGAATACAGAAGATAGATACGGTATGTGTATGTGTGTGTTTCATCTCTCAGATGACATATTCTCCCTCCACAAAGCTGGACACCCCATTTCTCTTTATATATTTATTTGGATAAAGAGTTCAGCTGACACATTTCCAAAGCAGATGAACCCTGTACACGAGTTCCTCAAAAAGGAAAGGTGTTGAAGATGGTGGTGGAACAGAAGAATAAAGTACACTAAAATGAAATAGGAGGGGCAAGTTGAATTAAATCAAAGCTATTGAATCCATTGGAATCCATTGAATTGAATCCATTCAAATTTTACTCTTTGCTGTAATAAATAAACTTCATCCTCAATTGTCCCTTTACTTCTCAATACAATGTCATTACACACAAAAAGAGTAACTCATTAAAGGAAGCTACATTAAAGTAACTCATTACTTCCAACCTCTTGTGAAAATTGGTAGCTGGTCATATTTGAGTTTATATCCAACAGGGCTGGGTACAGTGAAGGCCTTGGGATCATTTCTAGTTGTTAACTGCCTTCAAGTTGACTTTGATCTATGACTTTGACCTATGGTGACGCTATGAATGAGAGACCTCCAAGTCACCCTATCCTCAACTGCCCTGCCCAGGTCTTGCAGACTCATGGCTATGGCTTTTGTGATTGAATCTATCCATCTAGAATGTGGTTTTCCTCTTCTCCTATAAACCTCAACTCTACCAAGTATTTTTTTTCTTTCTAGTGAATCCTTTCTTCTCATGATATGGCCAAAATATGACAACCTTAGTTTAGTAATCTTTTCTTTGCATCTGCACTGCAGAATTAATGCAGTTTGACACCAGTTCATCCTGGCTTTCTTGGTCCAGTTGCCTGTCATTTCCCTAACAAAAGATGCACCCAGCACTTTTGACCCAAGGCCATTAAACCTTTCATGTCCACACACAGAGACAAGCCGACCTTGGAACAATATTTTAAATTGCAAGGTCTGCTTCTATAATGACCTATTTTACAAATAAATAACCGACATTGTGGGTTCCTAGTGTGTGTTCCTGTGTTGGCCACCTGCTTTCCATCTGCATAAGCCATAAAAAACAAACAAAAACACAACACAAATGCATGTGTGCCTGAATGAAGGGGAAAGGAAAGAGAAATGGGACACCACCACACACTTGAACCATTTAACATGCCAGTTGAATCTGAGGGCAGCTTCTCAGTAGGCTTATGGTGAAGATTGGTTACAATTTTGTGATTTCCCATGGTGTGGGGAACATCAAGAAAAGGGATATATTGTGTGGCTGGATGAAAACTTGATTGTTGGAGAGCAGCGTTGATATATAATATAAACTTTTCAAAGCATTCTCATCATCATCATCATCATCATCATCATCATCATCATCACAACTCCATTTATATCTTGCTATACTGGCATTCAAGGAGGCTTACAAAAATTTCAACAAAAACACATATAATTAAAATAACAAAACTGAAATGAAAACACTATTAAATTAACTGCAGAATGAAAATAATTTAAAATAGTACTCTAAAACAAAGATTAAAAACCAGTTTGTTATTGTCTTCAAGTTGTTTCTGACTTTTGGCGACCCTGATCATGGGTTTTTCTTGGTAAGATTTGTTCAGAGGAGGTTTGCCATTGCTTTCCCTTGAGGCTGAGAGCATATGACTTGACCAAGGCCATCTAGTGGGGTTCCATGGCTGAGTGAGAAAACTGAACCCTGATCTCTAGAGTTGTATTCCAACACTCAACATAGTGCCATGTTAGCTTTCATTAAAAACAACAACAGTGCAGCATTTTAAAAAAGCCTTTCTTTTGTTAATAATCAGTTCTCAAAGGCATACTGGAATAAAAAGGTTTTGATCTGTCATTGAGAAGACAGCAAGGAAGAACTATCTTATCTTTCCTGGGGAGGATGTGCCAGAGTTTTGGAGGAGCCACAGAGAAAGCCCTCTCCCACGTTCTCACCAAACATGCCTGTGTAGGTGGTTGGGTGGAAAGAAATGCTTCCCCTGAGTATCTTAGGGCAAGCTTGTAGGGGAAGATACATTCCTTCAAATAGCTAGGACCTGAGCTGGATAGGTCACAACCAGTATTTTGAATTGTACCCAGAAACAGACTGGCACTAATGGAGCTGTTTCCCTTCATTCAGACCACTGATGCCCTCTTTAAATCCTATCCTTAACTCGTCTTGAGATCCTGCCACCACAAGTGCATTAAAAGAAACATTACCTACAACTTGGTTCTAAGAATCAGATGCCTTTGCAACATCAATGAAAATTACTATAAAAGAACCAATAGCTGCTTCAAAGGGGATATCAGCTGGGTGACACCTGGTTTGATGGGAGTACAGTTGGACCTCCTTATCCATGGATTTTTTTTATCTATGGATTTAAGCATCCATGGCTTGAAAATATTCAAAAAAAGTATAAAATGCAAATAGCAAGTCTTGATTTTCCATTTTATATATGAGACATCATTTTGCTATGCCATTATATTTAATGGGACTTGAGCATCCACAGATTTTGTTATCCACAGGGGATCCTGGAACTAAACCCCAGCAAATAACAAGGACCCAATGTACATGTGAAAGGGATCTAGAAGTCTTTAGTGGACCACAGGCTGAGTCAAAAATGTGATGTGGCAGCTAAAAAAGCCAGTGCAATTGTTTGTTTTTAACATTTTTTAAAAAACCAAACAAACCCTGAGGCCTCTCCTTTTCCTTCCCACTGAACCTCTTGCCCTACTCATACCATCTCTTCTGTTGATGTAAAGTGTTGTAAAGGGACACAGGTGAATGCTGCAGCCCATTTTGCCAAAAGGTAGTTGTTTGGTGAGCAGCAGTGTCACCTGGTGTAGTCCGCACTCCCCACACCTCCCTAGTAATATCCCTGCCACAGAGTGGGTTTACATGGCTGAGCCCTAGCTTTGAACCCTAGCTTCTTGGAGAGAAAGTGAGAGACAGTGTGTGGGAGAGAGAATATTCACATTGATCTATCAACCTGCCTGCCCATTTTTATTTTATTTTTAAATTTCACCTAAAGTATTGAGCCTCAGCCTCCAAACTTTTTCTGAGTGAAGACACACTGATCTGTATTAATGTGCCCTTAAAACAAATCAGAGGTATAAAGAAAGAAAAGTATCCTTTCTTGAAGATAGAAGGTCATATAATGAAAAGAATATTGTAACTAGCCTGATAACTGTGTCCCTTAAATTAATACTGGATAATTGGAAATGATAATTTGCAAGTGACATTTCCTGCATGGTTAACCAGGGTATAGGTATTATTGTTATATTGTTCGCCGTGAGTAAGTTGCTGTGGCGTTCTTAATAGCATTTGTCACTATGGAAGATAAAGCAATGATAAAGTGTAATCAAATCTCATGCTTCAGGGCTTAAGATGATTGCCTGAGGGGGTCAGGAAGGAACCACCCTTTCTTCCATATAAGCTGTGCTAACCCACCTCTTCCATGACGCCTTGCTGACATCCCCTCCGCATCTGCCAATTTCCCCCAAAACCAGAACAATTCCTTATTCTGGATTTGTTTATTATGGGGATGGCAATTGGGTGCCTCTCTTAGCTCCTGTTGGACTGCAATCCCCAGTGTTCCTCATCATTGGCTATGCTGGCTAAGACTACTGGGACTTGCAGTCCAAAAATAATTGGAGGGACACCATTATTTGGAGGGATGCAATAATTGGAGGGACACAATTATCAATCCAATAATTTATTTTCTTTCTTTCTTTCTTTCTTTCTTTCTTTCTTTCTTTCTTTCTTTCTTTCTTTCTTTCTTTCTTTCTAGCATTCTGGAGTGTGGGACACCTTATGTGACTTCTCATGTTCCCTCCTACCCATCCATTTTACCTTTCCTTCACAACAACCCCATAGGGGGAGGGATGGAGAAGATTTCTGCCCCCCCCCCATGAAATTTTCCTTCAGTCCTCAAGTTTCTCACATTGCCAAAAATGAGGCATTGAAATCATTCACACCTACAACAATGCTGTGTTGGCATTGCCTTGGTCACTTTCCCTGCCCTTTTTCTTTGGATGCCTAAACTGCTGTACTAAATGTTCCAATAAATGCCTAAACTGCTGTACTAATGTTCTACTATAATGACAGACATTTGGGGACTTAAGGGGAATTTTATTTGAGGGAACAAGATTAAATGGTGTAGCACTCAGTGGTGTACCAAGGTCAGGGTGGAAGGAGTGGTCTGCCCTAGGTGCAGGTAATAAAGGATGCACCCTCCTCAAGGATAAGCAGGAAAGTTGGGAAAAAGTGCTTTTGGCAAAACTTATCACATGATAGTACTTCTGACCTGGGCCTGCTGTGTCTTCAAAGTGTGGTTAGGGTGTCCCTTTTCACTGATGGGGGAAACCCATCAATAAGCTCCCAATTGCTCTACTCCTCAGATGTGAAATATCACTTTCCTAGCAGTTATGATATTGAAGTATTGGAAGTCATGTAGTACCAATGTCTCTTCTCTGTATGAGCACAAATGGTGTTGCAGGAGCAGGCATCACTTGCTGCCCCTGGAGTCCCTCTGTGTTAGTGGTTGGACATACATTTGCAGCAGCAGAGCCAGTCCAATGACAACCAGGAAAAGGAAGAGCATTGACATTGCCCAGCTCCTATTGTTCCTGAGACCTGTTGTAGTCTCTCTACAACCAGTGACTGGCTACCACCCATTCTAAGAAGATGTAGCTTCATGCTGTGGCAACAATTTTCTGGGAGTTGTTGCTGGTGCAAAGTAAGAGTGTAGCATAAAGATCAGCACATTTCATTTGCTTTCTGCTTACCTGTCCACCCAGCTGGCCACCCCATCAAAAAAGGTAGTTTCATCATTGTCCCCCTGCCCCCCTGCCAAGTTCACACCTAGTATTCAACAGTGGCTACAGATGGCACCAACTCTGAAGTTCTCGGCCAAGAATGTCAGCCAGATGTTTACTAAAAGTCACATATTTATCATTGCTAGGAATCATGCAGCTCTCCAGATGTGGTTGAACTGCAGCTCCCAGCACTTTTCAGTAAGTACTTAATAATGATTTTGTGTTCATTATTATTGCTGAAAATAATTTTGTTGTATATCAGAGAGGACGGTGGTTAAAAAATAATCCACTCTGGGTCAAATATACTAGATATGGCACTGGTTGCAGTCTAAGGACGTTATCATTCCAATCTGTTTTCTCACTGCAATTGCGTTAATTTAAGGAAATGGAAGCATACAGGTTTGGGAATATTCATGATCACACTTCTCTGCAATAGTGCAAAGGCACTATTTTAGCAATCTATGGCCCACTACCCATTACCCCCCCCGTGAAAAAATCCTAACAGTATCTGGAGGGTCATACAATTCCAAATCCTTAAGAATGATGCAGATTGGCTTGTCCAATTGGTACTACTTGAAGGGGATGAGTGTTGGTCCACAAGCCATTGGCTGCCAGTCCACAGCAAGTTTCAAGGCAAGAGGGAAATAATTGTAGCCAAAGACCACAAATATGTTCACACTGGGGAGAAAAGCTTGCCAGTTCTCCATGTCAGATGGCTTAAGAAGCACAATGTTAGATGTTAAGGATATTATTCATCCTTCTGGTTTCAATCTTAAATCTAGGACTTGCATCTCTTTGTTGTCCCATGTACATTTGGTATGCCTCTCTCCTTTTAAAATCAGTAGACAGAATGGCTTTTAAATATGCCCATATAGGGTCTTCCTTGCATTCAGAT
The DNA here is from genome assembly GCA_020142125.1 of Phrynosoma platyrhinos. Lineage (NCBI taxonomy): Eukaryota > Metazoa > Chordata > Lepidosauria > Squamata > Phrynosomatidae > Phrynosoma > Phrynosoma platyrhinos. The sequence continues at coordinate 211,006,462 of CM034708.1, read as the reverse complement.
GTACTCACTGACATAAGTGGATAAATCTCCAAGGAGACATTTAGGCACTGCTGGGAAAGAGAAAAAAGCATGACCAAACATGATGACAAGAGGGCACAGATTTGCAGAACATGTCCATGCTGAATTTATATGTGTAAATGCAAATTTAGACCTCCATATAGCAAGCATGACTGCAGCTCTTGTGCCACCTTGTTGAGCAAATTCCTGCCCCCTGCTTTTCCTTATGATTTTTTTATCTTTACATTTTATCTTTTTTTAATCTTCACTCAGACTGAAAAGCTTTTTAAAAAGAGCCACTACCTGGGGTTGGCTGGCAGAGACCTGCACTGCCTCCTGTGATCTTGGAATGCCCATTTTTAAATGTGATTTGGAGATGAACTAGAGCTCTGTGGTTGAGAATGCTACATATTCCTCACTAAGGACTTTATCACACAAGTCTTGAAAAGTGGAATTAGAGAGGGATAGTAACAGCGTTCGAGTCCCCGCTCAGCCATAGAAACTAGAGGTTTCCATGGGGGACCTTGGGCAAGTCACCCTCTCTCAGCCTCAGAGGATGGCAATGGCAACCCTCTCTAAAGAAACATGCCAAGAAAATCCCACAACAGGGTTACTGTAAGTTGGAAATGACTCGAAAGCATACAACAGCAACAACAAAGTGACGTCTATGGCTGTAGCTTCTTAAACAACACTGTATCTGCCCAGTAGCCTGTCTGAAGTCCATCCATTGCTGAAGTGCTCTCATTGACGGGCAAAACCCATCAATGCCTCTCAATCGGGCTTCTTTTCCACTGTTGATTCACTTGTGATACATTCCTCTAGAAGCAGTTCTGATATGAAGGCAGTCATGCAGTGTGAGTGGGTATGATTCTGCTCCTCTTCCTGCTGCCCCTTGCTATTGCCTAGTAGGCTCTTTTTCTTTTCTTTTTTTATCAATGTCTTTTCTTTCTTCTTCTTTACTTAATGGTTTGCCATGATCACACGATTGTGCTAAAAATAAAAATAAATAAAAATAATTACAGAGCTAGAAAGGGCATAGGGCAAGAAGGTAAACCTATGTAGTCCAGCATGTGAAAGATAAAGGACGTTATCACACTGAGGTCTCAAAGCAGCAAGAAAGCGGCAAGAAAGTGGAATGGAATCAATCCAGAACCATACCGGAATGGACCCGGCAAGACGGAAATCGTTATCAGACGCAACTGGAATCACTGCGGAATTGACGATGCCGCAATGGTTCCGCTCTGGGGACCCGTATCTCCTGGTCACACACAAGTGGAAAGATCCCTTCCACAACCCTCGCTCTTCTATGGGCTTGGACTCCGAAGTGACCACTTCGGAGCCCAAGCCCAGGCCGGAGTTAAAGGGACAGC
>CM034708.1:210966688-210993348 GCA_020142125.1 Phrynosoma platyrhinos | reverse complement strand
GGAACTACTTTAGCGCCGGTACCGGTACAACAGTAAATGCAGTGTGATAATATGTGTTCTTATAATGTTACTATTGCATTATCAATAGTTTAATGTGGTAACACCCATTCCCATATCGTTACGTTCCAGGGACTTGGTGGGAACATTACAAGTACTGGTGCGATAAGCTTATTGGACTAGGACACCTGGAGACCAGGGTTTGAATTCCAGACCAGCCACAGAAATCCATTGGGTGACCTTGGGCAGCTCACATTCTCTTAGCCTCAGGGAAAACCCCATCATAAGTTTGCCTTAGGGTTGCCATAAGTCAGAAATGACTTGAAGGCACACAATAACATATTGACATCATTCAGCAATTCATTTAATGGGTCTACCTTAGTCGGGACTAAACAACAGGACTTTATTCATGCAGTTGCTCATTAATGATGGCACATAACCATTTACCAATGACTTTATTGCAGCACTTGGTTAAATACTTTATTATCCATTCTGCACAGGAAAATGCATAATTGTTGCATATGGCCAGTATTCAACAGAAGAGTGGAGTTCAACAAATGAGGCAAGCAGCATGATGTTGGATGTAGAATTTTTGGAAGGACAGGTGTAGATAGATAGATAGATAGAGTTGGACAAATCCTTGGCTAAGAACACTACATGCACAGAGTACCAAAAATGTACTTGCAGATGAAGATCAAAGTAAATTTCTAGTAAATTGGCCAGAAGCCTCTGGTCTGGCTGCAAGCTACTGATGTCAGAAGGAAAGGCTAGGTAGTTAGCAACCATGTGCTTTCATAATGCTGACTGGCTGCTCCATTGCCATTCACAGTCATTATAGGCAAGGATGGGCTATCCCCACCACCTCATTCTCTTCTTCTCAGTTAATAGATGTAGGTGTGGGGACAAAGAAGGTGACTTTAAACCAACATTGCTTTAAAAAAAAAAAGGCTCAAGAGAAATGCCAGTCAACTGAGATATTTACCAGTGACCCACATATGCTCTTATCTGCAAGCCATTATCTTTTAAAACAATGTTGACTAACAGCTTTTCCTTTGCTCTTGTTCTTTTGTGAAAAGAATAACAAATAAGCTTAATTCACCACAAAATCTTTCTCCAATGCCTTTTTAAGCTTTGCACAATGGCGGTTATTTTAAGAAGTACGGTATGACTAAGAACTTGCAACACTTTTCTACTCCTTTCTTTGGGTATTCAGTGGTTCCCCTCCTCTTCTTTCTTTCCTTAAACCAGAAACACTTAATCGCATCTAATCTTTGGTCCTTGGAAGTGCTATTACCTTTGTTTGTAATTGGACTGATATGAGAGTTTTCAAAGACGTCCATTCTCTGACTTATTTCTCCAGTAATCAGGTCTTATTAATATTTTGATTTTTTTTAAAAAAAATATTAGGGATATGTTAAAGATTTAAAAGATTTGAAAATATATCTTGACACACACAAGATGAACAGTTCTTCAGAAGTGTCAGAAATTAAATGTAAGCAAATACTGAGCGAACATGAAAATCTTGTAAGTATGATAGATTGCATTCTCAGTAAGGAATAATGAAGGGAAATGCTGGTGATGAGGTAAACTAGTTACTGTTATTGTTAATTGACATCAACAGCCTTATTGCATGGAAAAAGGGGGAAATGGAGTCAGAGAGCAGCAGCTTTCTCTATGCCTTCCTGCATGATGTTAGTAGTGCTTCAGTTCTCTTCCTGTGGGAGATGGTTGTAAAAGTGTGTCTTTTGTCCAAATGATTTTTCCAGCATGACTTATGGCAATCCCATAAATGAGAGGCTTCTAATAAACACTGTTAATAACAGTCCTGCTAAAGTTGAAACTCAGGACTGTGACTTCCTTGATTGACTCAATCTACCTGGGATGTTATTTTCCTCTTTTACTACTGCATTCTACTTTTTCTAGCATTATTGTCTTTTCCAAAGAGCCATATCATAGAATCATAGAATTGAAAGAGACCACAAGGGCCATCCAGTCCAAATCTATTTTGCCATGCAGGAAAACACAATCAAAGCACTCCCCCGACAAATGGCCATCCAGCTCCTGTTTTAAAACTTCAAAAGAAGGAGACTCCACCACACTCCGAGACAGCTCTTACTGTCAGGAAATTCTTCCTAATGTTGAGGTGGAATCTCTTTTCCTGTATTTTGATTCTTTTTCTCTGGGTCCTATTCTCTGGAGCAACAGAAAACAAGAAAATGTCCTCTTGTGATATGTCTATATATGACAGCCTCAGTGACTTTGGGGTATAGGGAGAGTTTAGGCTTGATTTGTTCTTGAATGCATTCATACATTCAGTTGTGGGTGCCTCATTTTAACAAGGATATAGACACTTTGGAGTGGGTTCAGAGAAGGTCAAGAAAGATGATAAGCATGAGGAACAAAATCTATGAGGAAAGGGTTGAGGGTGTTGGGCATGTTCAGCCTGGTAGAGAAGACAGAGCAGTGACATGATTGAACTCTTTAAATATCAAAAGGTCTGCCACAGAGAGGAGGGTGCAGGTTTGTTCTCTGCTGCCCCAGAAGGTAGGATCATGTCTAATGGTTTTAAGTCACAGGAGGATAAACTTTGATTGAACATTAGAAGGAATGTCTTGACAGTAAGAGTGCTTTGGCAATGGAGCTAATTATCTAGAGAGGTGGTGGGGGTTTCTTTCTCTGGACAACTTTAAAAAGAGTCTGGACAGCTTCCTGATGGGGATGCTTTAGCCAGCGTTCTTGCACTGAGCAGAAAGTGGGAATTGATGGCCCATGGGATCCCTTCCAGCTCTATGATTCTATTTATCTCTTTGGCAGTCCATGGTGTCTGCAAAACTCTCTTGCAGCACCACATTTAAAATGAGTTGATTCTCTTTTTATCAGCTTTCTTCACTGTCCAGGTTTGAGACAGAAATCACAAATGTGATGGCACAAATCAATCTTACTTTGGGATTCAAAGATATATCTTAACACTTTTATCAACATCACACTTCAGATATATCTTAACACTTCAGAATCTTGTCTAGTTCATTCATGGCTGCCCTTATAAGTCTTAACCTTGTTCTGATTTCTTGACTACAGCATCTATTTTAAGAATGTAAACTAGGGTAATTTTGGGGCACACGTTATTAAATTATTTAGAACATGAAATACGTTGCAGGCTTCTGCCTTCATGTGGAATTTATATGAAATGTGCTCTTGACTTGTTCCATAGAATGGTAAAGGATAAAAGGAGGACATTTTTTTTTAGGAGCATGTGTTTTTGGTCAACCCCTAAAGTTTGTTCCATTTGAGTTCCCCCATGAAGGGTACTCTACAAAGTGACCATGAAGACTGTGTTTTTTCTCTTCTTCTGTGATGCCAAACCCCCAGCCCACCAGTCCCTACTTGATCAGTAATTGACCAGCCCTGGTGGCGCAGTGGTTAAATGCCTGTACTGCAGCCACTCACTCATAGACCACAAGGTTGCGAGTTCAATACCAGCCAGGGCTGAGGCGCTCGACTCAGGCCTGCATCCTTCTGAGGTCGCTAAAATGAGTACCCAGCTTGTTGGGGGGCAATCAGCTCACAGATGTAAACCGCTTAGACATCCCATGTGTGATATGAAGCGGTATATAAATGAAGCTGCTTTGCTTTTTAATTGAACATGTAGATATGTAGTCAACATGTTGATAAATCCAGTTGAGTCAATGGCTCTACTTTGGTTGGAAGTAACAATAGATTTAGACCCATGTGAAGTGTGGAACTGTGAACAGATTTCTGTAAATCACTTTAAAAAAAAGCCTGAAGGATAGGGTAAGTATGCTGTAAATAATAAAATATTAATGAATGAATAATAATATTATGGAGGTTTACCATGTTCATTGGGTAGTATCCACCTAATTCAGAGTTGGACTGCCTTTAGCCCTCCAAATCATGACAACCCACTTTTCCCATTGTGCATTGTCAGTGGCCAGGGTAGAGGAAAATAGGAGTTCAGCAAGATATGGAGATCAATTAGTTTCCAAGTCTTTCCTGGCATTTTGAATAATCCAAGAATTACCTGTTGCTCAGGAAAAATGGGTATGATTTTCTTATTTTGTGAAATGACACATTTTAATTTAAAATTAATCTATCTATCTATCTATCTATCTATCTATCTATCTATCTATCTATCTATCTATCTATCATCCATCCATCCATCTTAGAAATACTTCTTTTATGTTGGCATTACAATATGCAAAGAGTGTATGTTTATATCATGTAGTTGTACACTGTGATTGGTAGAATGTTACTTAATTTTCTATGTTGCTTCATTCTGGAGGAAAATGTAGAGTTTAGAAAAGTTACTTATTTTGATTAGAGCCTCAAAAACACTCAAGCCAGCATGACCATTTATCATGGTGGTAGAGAGCTTCTAGGATTAGTAGTTCTAAAAGTAAGTTTCTCAAGCTCTGTGAAAGTAGATGTGATATGGAGCTGAAGCATCAGTTCCATGTTCAGATGGACTTTGGAAGCTTTTAATAATGGGCTTTGAAGTTGGTCCTACATATGTCTAAAGAATATTTAACTGCTATATAATTATGAAATAACATATTTGAGTTCTTTTGCATTTTTCTGTGCATATAATATTTTGTTAACTCAAGAATCCTCTCCATAGCTGACCATGCCAGGGGTGGAACTCTGGAGCATCCAACATCTGGAGCATGCCACTATCTGATCAAGTGGCAGATAAGGATAAAATCAACTCCAGGTTATTTTGCACTGTGTGGTCAAAGAGAAAATGGCATCTCTTCCTGTTCCATGTGAGGAGGCTGACAGATTGATGGATGAATCCTCCAGCATAGCATCTTCTACTACACCTGAATACAACAGAGTAGTTTAATACGCTTGGTACACATAACCTTGTTCTGCAACATTTTGTCCCTTTATTACTGAGGTGGTTGTCTCACTCTGCCTAATAGCAGAGCTGGAACTTGAGAAGGAGAGAAGAACAGCTTGATTTTAACTCTAGAAACAAACTGCCAAGACTAAGGAATGGGACAGACACAAAAGCTCTCAGTCTTTTGATCCCTCAGTCTTTGGTCCCTCAGACACTCAGAATTTTTCATCATTGGCCATCCCAGCTGTGACATCTGGGAGTTAAAGTCCAAATTATCTGGGAAACAATTGCTTTATAGGGCCAGGTGAAATTCAATTGACCCGATTTGGCATCTGATACCAATTCCATTAGCTGAAGTACTACATCCTGCCCAGTCTAGAGCAGTAAGCAAATGAAGATATTCTGGAAAACCAGCATGGTGATACAAGCTTGGTTGCTAGCGACACTAGATTGAGACTGCTAGTTCTTCTAGGTTGAATGGATTTGGCCCAAAGCCACCATCTAAGTTTCATGGTTGAATAGGGATTTGAACCTGGAACTTTCACTTATTGACTCAAGTCCAACCAAACCAGTAAAAATTACCAGCGGCACCTGCATAACCATTCCCCCTGAGCCAATCCTCAGAGAAATATAACATAAACAAGGTGATTAACACATGGAGCATGCTGGCTTTGACTAATGTTCATATAATTAAGACTACAGGTTCAGGTTGTGATGCTGGAAATGAGGAATATGTATTTCCACTGAAGGCTCATGCAGAGTTGGACTTGGTGGTGTTCCAGCTTGAGCTTCAGTCTAGTAGAAACCATGAAATGGAGAATTCACACCAGCTGTCAGTTTTCTCCTGTGGGATCACTGGGGGTCCCAACCTGGGGAAATGTGGCTTGTTCCATCTGGGGCTAATTACTCAATTGGGAAAGGAAACCTCAAGTCTATAACCTGATTTAAAAGTCAGTCTTTTTCTCCTTCTCAGTGTTCCTTTGACATTGCTCCAACCATGAGGTCAGACCCCTGATGGAGGAAGAGAATGAAATATGTTTTGGGATTTGCCTCCAATGACTAAAAGTGGGACTGAATATATACATATATTGAAACACACACACACACACATCACTCTCCATCCATCAGATATGTTTGAAGAGTTGAATGGATAGCTGGTTCTTACCCTTGCAAATCAAATGTAATGACATTGTTTTTCCAACAAATGTTGAAATTTTAATTCTTTCCCTTTGAGAACAATACTTGAATAAATGTAATGACATTGTTTTTCCAACAAATGTTGAAATTTTAATTCTTTCCCTTTGAGAACAATACTTGAACCCTTGAATAATCTGCTTTGGCAACCTGGAGATAATTTCATTTTTTAAAATTTTGTACGAAAATTATTATAATCTTTTTTTCCATCCTGTTGGCTTTAGAGGTTTCATGTGAAGTGAGCACCTCAGGTATTCCATGTGCTTGTGAATAACTTTTTGGAATGCAAATGCCCAAGCGCCATTACATGCAACCAGCAAAACCAAGTGATAAAGCTTCTCCCAGAAGCTTGGTTTGGCTAAAATAGCCCTCTATGCTTTTTTAAAGAAAGTGTCTTCTATTTAGAAAGTGTCTTCTGTTTAGTCAAAGTCTGGCTTTAAAAACCCTAGGGAAGGAGATTGGGGACCTGGAGTTTCCCATCTTCTATTAGTTTAGCAGCTATCTAGATCTCCAGGTCACAGGGAAACATGTGGCTGCTTGAGTGAGATGTATTGTAATTCTAATTTTCTAATTCTAATTTTCATGTACACTTATAAAAGCCTATGCAACTTTATGCAATTTGGTGTTCTTTGGCCTTGTTTCATGGTGGCGTGTCAGTTTGTGTCAGTGGCTTTCTTATTTTAAGCTGCAAGAGTGGGGAGAAGAACTTCCATTTTAAAAAATTTCTCTTTGAATTTTCTTCCATTTACCAGCAAACCTAAGGCGTTTAATCTAGATTTCTTTGATCTGCAAACTGAAATTTAAACATGTTCTGTTTTGATGTTTGATTGCATTGATGATTTTGATGCACTCAGGTGTTTTTTGTAGGATGCTGTCCATGTGGTTGAAGGCTGGATTGAATTGGAATAGATTTAAAAAAGGATAAGGTAACACCTACTTTTGTAGGAAGTGTCATAGGACTTTATCATACACTGTTTTTAAACTGCTATTGAAGTTCAACAATAGTGTGCTTGGCAATACCTATCACATGACACTTTCTTCCTCTCATTGCTGCCTTGTCTTTCAATTATTGTTAGCCAGCACCTTGCCATTGAGGGAAAGGTGCTTGTCATTTAATTCCTCTGGCTGAATAGAGTGATCTCAAGATTCCAGCAACTAGAGATTGTAGGATCACTGTGCAATAGGTTTTGGCCAAAGTTTCTTTTTAACGCTCTGATTAAATCAAAAAGTTGCCAGTTTTGTTGAGCATTCACACACTAAAAAGATCATTCCCTCATTTTCATTATCAATGTCTTCCATGTTTTTAACTTATAGTCCAAGGCAACCAGTGGAGCTGTTGACCAAGATCCAAAGGAAGGTTTGTGTAGTATAAAGTTATTGCACTGCAGCTCTGCTGTGTGCAACATCGCCCATATATTGAATTGCAACATTGTGCAATGGATTTTACAACTTTAATTACACGGATGTCCACTTCTGTTGTTCGATGATCAATAGGCCTCCATACAAAGTATGCTTGGGGATGCAGTTAACAATGCCTTGAAAAACCTCTGCAGTGATTTGGTTGGTGGAACTCTGCCTACACAACCACACTTAGGATATGACCTTTGCACCACCTCTTAAAGAGTGTGTAAATGTACTTATACTTACATAATCATCAGCAGGATTTTAGCCCTTGACCACGTGCACTGGGCTATATGGGGTATTTCCTAGGAATGGCTAAACATTGTTTTTCAGTTTACTTGTTTTAAATATTTATCAGAATTCATACATTTTGTCATATTCAAGATGGAAAGATTTAAAAGTTTTTAGTCTAGGAGAAACCATTGTCCAGGCCAAGGTCTTTGAATGATTCACTTCCAAAAGTTTCACTTTCAATCCTTGTGTCTCTAACCACATCAGCACTAAACTAAGATTGCCATCTCTTTTTGTTCTACAGAGGCTCCTCATCTTTAACAATTGTGTAGTAGATAGGTACAATGCAATCCCTGAGGCTGGGAACTGTGGTACCCTTTGAATTTTGCAGGAACAGATGAGGAAGAATTTTGTTGCAGCTCATTCTTGAAGAATTGACCAATATGTGCAGATTTCTTCACCTATGCAACAGAAAGGACTTGACATTTCAATAGTCTGAATGTGAAATAACGTAAAACTAATATCCTTAATATTATTGATGGAGTTCTGGCCGCCTATGGCACCCATGATCAATGCTGACTCAATAGGGAAGCCTGTTTTTTTGTTTTTTTGGGTGGTTAATGTACATTGGGTTTTAGGGGACATATTTTGGGGTTTACAGGAGCTAGTCAAGGTCTTGATTCTAGTCCCAAAGCAGGTTCAGCATCTCTTATACAAACCAGAGTGGCTTATGTTAAAACCACCTGGAAAAAATGGAGCTAACTCTGCTAGTATTGGGGACCTCTGCTACTATTATAAGTATTACATCCACTCAACTTTAGTTACAGAAACCCAAACGTACCCTAGACTCTTGGTCTCTTAAGAGACACACAGGTGTAGATAAGGGAAACTGCAAAGTTTTAAGAGGAGTCAAAATAAGGTGTTTGAAGAAACCAAGCTTCTTTAATCCACCAAAGGCTCAACTGAACTGGCTAAAATCAATTTTTTTTGTGAAGCCTAGTATCAGCAGTGACTTGGACATGCTACTTTATTGGATGCCTACTCAGCTAATTTAGTAGTCTGTTTTCTATATGTGTTTTTCTTTCCTGTACAAAATTGTGATGGCTGGATTTATGAACAAAAAATTCATGGTATGACATGACTTTATTGGATGACAACTCTTCCAGAATCCATGACTGATGGATTTAAAAATCACCACTATCACCATTACCATTGTCATCATCATCAAAAATAATGGCTATGGCTGGCATGCTGAATTGCCTTTTTGAATTCACAACCTGGAGTTATGGATCCATAATTGCTTCACATTCACTAACTTATATCCATGACCCACCTTAACAATCACCAACCAGAAGCCATTCTAACAGCTAGCACCTTCTCTGAAAGATGGAAATCTGTTCTGATGGTCCTCAGAGTGCAAGGAGGATGTCCTTTACCTGAGTGTGATGTACACTCACTTCCTCTGGGGGACAGTTACTTCAATGGCCAGAAATAAACTGGCAACTGTTATACCAAAGACCTTTTTGTCAGCTGCCCCATGACTGTTGAATGACCTGTCAGGAGTGATTTGCTTGCTAAATGTGCTATCTGAATTTTAAACAGTATTAAATACCTATCTCTTTTGGTAGGACTACCCAGTTGATTTTACACTATGAATTTTAAATTGGTATATTTTTAATTTTATGTCTGGATCATTTTAATGTGTAATGTTTAATGATTTTAATGTTTAATATGCCATCGTAATCCTACATTATGTGTTTTAACCTATGTGTTTACATGATTTCATGTTTTTAGTTATATAGTGTATTTCTGTCTATGTTGTATTCCACCTTGAGCCTTGGGGAAGAGGTGGGTATGATGATGAATGTATATATCATATCATATCGTATCATATCATATCATATCATATCATATCATCATCATTATCATCATCCCCACCTTTTGCCCAAGGCTTAAGGTGGGATACAAACACTGCTAGAAGTGGAGTGGAAATGAATATATATGTTGTATCCCACCTTGAGCCTTGGGGAAGAGGTGGGGATGATGATGATGATGATGTGATGATATGATATATATATATATATCATATACATGATACAACATATATATTCATTTCCACTCCACTTCTACCAGTGTTTGACGTTATGACAATCAGAAGCTTTGCTTGCTGGTGGGATGAGGTGGACACATTCTCCTTCTGTACCCTAACTGCCAGGAGAACAGATTTACATTTCTTGGCGTGGTTGCTACTTGGTAAAGAAGGTTGAGGTGTGTGTGTCAGACCAGGAGACGTTACTTAACTAGAAAGCAGAATATGGGCCAACAGAAATAAGAATATGAGCCAACAAAAATAAGACATTCATCTTCTCCTTTTCTATATCCTACCCACTGATCTCAGGGCTATGTACAATAAAATCACTTTAAACAGTTTAAAGTAATTGAAATCAGCTAAAACATATTAAACAAGTTCAATAATATTTTAAAAAATATCTTCAGATAATGTGGACCATGCATACATACAGATGTTTAATCAATCAATAATAATCCAAGAAGGCACATAGCTTATAATCTAGGGGCCAAGGGTCAGGAACTGTAAATGGGCCTCTGAGCACACCTGGCACTGCCATCTTCTTGGTCAAGGCAGATATGATTGGTCAGGACAGATGCCAACAGGAAGCCCTAGTTGGTTGGAGGCTCAGACACAATGCCCTTCCCAGTCCAAACGTAGCTGCACCCTAGTTTCCAAGTTCTGGTATCAACCAATAAGCTACTAAGGTGCCCTTGTTGTCTTTTTTTCCTGTTGGAAAGTAGTTTCTTAACTTGTTTTTAATCACTGGACTGGTCCCCTTTGCAAGGCAGTTTGGAGAATTGTCTCCAGAAATTCTTCTCTGTGACAAAACTGAAAGATAATTGAAGTAAGAGGTGGTTACCGGTAAAAACAAGAAAGCCACACCAGAAGCACACAGGTGTGAGAACAGTTTGGATCTCAGTAAAATAAATATTGCCTCCACTTTCCATCAATAAGGTCACAGGGAGATGCCTTGCCCTCTGCACTGAGGGATGGTGTGGTTAGAAACAGACACAGAATTAATAAAAGCTAGAGAAAGTTAAGCTTTCTTCCGTTAGTGGTTAGCCTCTCTAACATCTTGAAACAGCACCTGACTGAGGAGGTGCCAAATTACATGTGACAGAGATATGTTTGAGCATAATGCCTCTGTTCCAAAGAGTACATGGCTGAAATAGCCTGTTGAGTCAAGCACACTGAATTTTGCAACAAATAATGAGCTACATGAAGATGAAATTTAGATCCCAAACAGTACTGCAATAGATTCAGGGCTCACAGGTTCAGAGTGCTAAGATTATTTAATTAGCAAGGACAAAGACACCATGCCCTCTGTACACTTCCATATTCTCTCCAGGTTTATTTGCAATCCTTGCAGTACTTGACGGGTTTTCCCATTGATTGGATTTTCCCAATGCCAATATATTGTTGTGAGCTATCCCTGGTGTAAGGTAAAGATCAAAGCCTGTTGGAGTTGTTTTGGCCAATGGACAATAGATATATTCACTTTATGGCTATGTAAGTAGAGTCCCATAGCAATAGTAGCACACATAGCAATAGTAGCTTCATTTATATACTGCTTCATACTGCACTAAGCAGTCTCTAAGCTGTTTACAACTGTCAGCTAATTGCCCCCATCAAGCTGGGTACTCATTTTAGGGCCTTTACAGACTGCCAGAAATAATGCAGCTTGAAGCCACTTTAACTGTTCTGGCTCAGTACTAAGGAAACATGGAAACTGTAGTTTATTGTGGCACCAGAGCTCTCTGACAGAGAAGGGTAGATGTCCCAGAAAAAAAATACAATTCCCATGATTCCCTAGCACTGAGCTAGGACAGTTAAAGTGGACTCAAGCTGCATTATTTCTGGCAGTCTGTAAAGGTCCTTAGTGACCTTGGAAGGATGCAAGGATGAGTCGACTCTGAGCCCCTGGCTGGGATTGAATTGCAGTACTGATATTTAACCATTGCACCACCAGGGCTCCTAAATTCTATTCTGAGTCCTTATTTGTTGCTTGCGGTTATTTGTTGTAAGTCAACTTCAACTTATGGTGACCCTGTGAATGAGAGACCTCTAACTGCCTTGGTCATCAACAACACAACTCGATCCTACAAACTTAGAGTCATGGCTTCCTTAACCAAATCAGTCCACCTGTAGTAGTCTCCTTTTCCCACTGCCTCCCAGTTTTCCAAATATTATTGTCTTTTCCCATGAATCACATCATCTCGTGATATGTCCAAAGTGTGACACCCTTAGCTTCTAATGAGAGTTCAAGTTTGGTTTTACTCTGAGACCCATTAATTTGCCTTTTTGCCAACCCCTAGTATCCATAGCACTCTTCTTCAGTACCACACTTCAAATGAGTTGACTTTCTTCTTCTCAGCTTTCTTCACTATCCAGCTTTCACAACTATACATAGAAACTGGAAATACTATGGCCTGCATGATTCTGACTTTGATATTTAATGATATGCCTTTACTTTTGATTTTACCTAGTTCCTTCATGGCTGCCTTATCAAATCTTAGGGTCTCTGCAGATGGGCAACACAGAGCTGGCCTGGGAAGCAGCAGATCAGGGCAGCGGCAACCCCATGCCATGGCCCCGATCCTCTTTTTTGCCACCCTGAAAAGAACGGCAAAATGCTGCTTCTTTTAGGGGAGGCAAAAGGCCACCCTAAGAACCGGTGTGCAGCTCTTCCTTGCCCTTTCTGGTGCAGCGTGTCAGAACGCTGCACCGGGAGGGCGTCCTGATGTCGCGTGCCATGCGTGATGGCACGCGGTGTAAAGACGGTGTTGGGGTGAGGCTGGGGCATCTGGCGTGCGGCTGCCCTGCCCAAACTCTATCCCCAACTCTACCCTTTGGGCCGGTCTGCAGAGGCCCTCAGTCTTCTTCTGGTTTCTTGACTCCAGTCTCCATTTTGATTAATGACCCAGGCAAGGTATAGGAAAATCTTTAACTATTTCATTGTTTTCATTGCCTATTTTTAAAGTCATGTAAATCACCTGTGGTCATTATTTTTGTCTTCTTAATATTCTACCGTAACCTTGCTTTTGCACTCTCTTCCTTGACTTGCTTCAATGGTAATTCCAAGTCTTTGCTATTGTCTGCAAGTAATATTATCTCTATATCTTCAATTGTTGGCATTCCTTCCCTCAGTTTTCATGCCTGTTTCATCTGAGCCTAATCCTGCTTTCTATATGATATATTCTGCATATAAATAGAGAGGGTGATAAAATGCAGCCTTGTCTGCCCTCCTTACTGTTTCTTCATATTGTGTCTTGACAGCAGCCTCTTGTCCAGAATACTGTCCCAATTAGAATAAAGCTATTAAATCAACTAGATTTGACTCACCATTCAAAAACTGTAGAGTTTACTCTAGTCAGGACTAACCAACAAGATTCCAGTCATGCATGTTCTTGGATGATGCCAAACTCTTCATCAGTGCTCTCTGTGCCACTTGATTCATTGGGATTGCTTGTTGTCTCACTATGCAGAGTGAGACAACAAGCAGGCACACTGGCAAGTAGACAATTGGTTGTACAGTCAGCCTTCCATATCCATAGATTCTTTATCTACACATTCAACCATCCACAGTTTGAATTTAAAAAAATCCCCAAAAGCAAAGCTTGATTTTGCTATTTTATATAAGGAACACCATTTTACTACACCATCATATATAATGGAATTTGAGCATCCATGGATTTTGGTATCCTGGGGAGTCCTGGAATAAGACCTCAGTGGATACCCAGAGCCCACTGTACAAGGTCAGTATTCAGCAGAAGGGTGGTGCATTTGGCATGTGTTGTGTGCATAAACCCAGCTGAGATATCTTACCATTATGGAAAAACTTTGCCAAAAATGTCTGTTTCTCAGTTCTGCGTCAGTGGAATAGGAAAATATAATGTTAGGGTTTATTAGGAAAGGGGTTAAAGATGAGACAGTAGGAATCAGAAGACCATTATATCAACCTATGACAAGCCCACATTTATAATTTTTGGCACTGCATGTTGAAGTTGGAATTGGACAGGTAAGTCTGTGGAAATGTATCTTTCCTTGCCAACTTCCTTGTTATGTGTGTAACACCTGCATTTTAATACTGGGAAAGAAAATGGCCATTACTCTAAAAAAATTATTTCAGTTAAGAGGTTTAATTGCAAGGAAACTAATATATTCACTGTAATATTTTTTCTTTCTTTTTTTAAAGTTCAGACTGTGCACCTGGAATAGCATAGAAATCTTTAATCAATCATCCTTGACATCACATTAAATGAAAGATGGGGAGCCTGTGTTCTTCCAGATGTAATTGGACTACAACTCTCATCATCCCTCACCCTTGGAAAAGCTGAATGGAATAGATGGAAAATTGAGTTTGAAAACATTTAGAGAGCCACATTCTCCATACCCTACAAAGAAATGTTTGTAATATTTCACACATATTTTCTTGTTAATCTTTGCAACAACTTGGTAAGGTAGGCCAGGTTTTTTATATTACGTATTAGCATGACAGTTAAGCAAACAGTTATGTGATTATGGCCACTCATTAAATGACTAGGATGAGGTCTGAATTGCAAATAGAGAATACTCATGAAGAAAAAAAAATATGTATGTCAGAAGTAATGGGGGGCACACACAGAATCCACAGTTGCACTTGAATTAATTCATTAATCAATTCCAGAATTTCATTGCATTGAACCATGGAAGTTAAAGCGGTGTCAAACTGCATTATTTGTGCAGTGCAGATTAGACCTGCACTTACTTGAATGTAAGTTTCATTGAATTCAGTGCGACTTCCTTCTGAATAGACACGAGTAGGGTAGCATTATAAGTCATGTCTGTATGTCATCTTAATTTCATCTGGAGAAAATGAAGACCTCTTCCACTGAAATCAGTGGGATTTTGCCTGGATTGTGCTCATGCTTCTTAAGAGGTCATTCACACTTTAACAGCCCTGTTTCCTTCAATTTCACACCCCATGAAAAATGAACAGGTGAAAAGGAGCTAAAATGTACACCACTGGAATGTTGTATTATTACGATGTGAACATCACCCATCAAAATCAGACATCACAAGGTAAATATAATATATATATATATTTCATTCCAGTAAACCCGGTGCTTAACTGTATGAAGATTTCATCATCCTAAACTAAGAGACTGCGTTTTGTCAGCTAGGCTGCTAAATGTCTATGAGAAGCTGTCTCATGGATTGAGCTCCTACATGATCCTTTCATAAATTTACATTCACATACGACTTTGCCAGACAAGGCTTGAAAAGGGGAATTAGAGCAGAATGGTTGTGTCTGTGACTGTAACATATCACACAACATTGTGTCTATCCAGTAGCTGGTTTGTAATCCATCCATTGCTGGAGCACTCCTCATTGACAGGCAAAATCTGTCAATGCCTTCCAGTTGTGCTGCTTTCTCACTGTTGATGCATGTGTGATAAGGTCCTCCTGAAGCAGTTCCAATATGCAGATAGTCATGTGGTGCAAGTTAGCATGATTCTGTTCATCTCCTCCTCTGTCCAATCCTCTTGCTATACCAATGGGCTGTTTTCCTGCAGATTGAAAGGCATGCTGAGAAGGCCATAGGGCAGGGATGAGAGGCTATGAAGGTTGGCATGCAGAAGACAGAAGCTGGGACAGAACCAGTACCATGCTGATTTGGAAGAGCTGTGTGATAATGACTGTCCTCAACCTGGTATGTTTGTATTTCCTAGACTAATGTGATTGTGGTGCCTGTTTCTTTGCTAGACCAGTGTTTGCTGTCAGCAATGGATTAGATGAAGGTGAACACATTGAAGCTTAATTCAGGCAAGACAGAAGGTGATAAGTCAGTTAGAAGGCAGTTAGAAGGCAGATCATGGAATAGGGATTCAGCCTGTGCTGGAAGAGATTACACTCCTCCTGAAATCTCAGGTTTGCAACTGAAGTATTCTCCTGGATTTGTATCTGAGTCTGGATGCCCAGGCTTTGGCTGTGTCCAGGAGCGCATTTGCACAATGTGCTAGGTACACTCATTTCTTGAGAAGTCAGATCTGGCTACTGTGCCTTTTTTACATTCTGTTTGGACTATTGTTGCACATGCTATATGGGGCTGCCTTTGGAAACTGGTTGGAAATTTCAGTGGTTGAAAATGCTGTGGTTAGGCTGGTGAATGTGGCTGTGTACAGAGATCATGTGACACCCCCCCCATCGAAACAGCTGCACTGGCTACTGGTCCATTCCCAGCCAGAATTCAAAGTGCTGGTTTTGACCTTCAAAGCACTAGATGGCTTGGGCCCAGACTATTTAAAATACTTATCTTCTTACATAAACCTTAGGGTCAATGCAGACCAGCACAAAGGGCCAGCCTGGGGGTGGAGTTGGAGTGGGGAAGCTGCACGCCGGCCACCCCGACTCCATCCTGACACCGTTCTGAAGCTGTGTGCCAGTCCGCATGGCATGCAGCATCAGGACGCCCTCCTGGTGCAGCGTGCACACACGCTGCACTAAAAAGGTGCAAAAGAGCTATGGCGCCAGCTCTAAGGGTGGCATTTGGGGGGTGGTGGTGGCAAAAAGGAGGACCAGGGCTGTGGCGTGTGGTTGCCATGGCCCCAATCCGCCACTCCCAAGGGCGGCTCTGTGCCACTCCTTTCGGGCCGTCTGCATTGGCCCATAATGTGTATTAAGATCTGCAGAGGAGGGTTTTCTTGCAGTCCCACCACCCTTGCAAATGGGGTTGGTGAGGATTTAGGGGAGAGCCTTCTCTGTGGCTGCTCCCAGGCTGTGGAACTCCCTTCCACAGGAGGCCCAATTGGCTCCTTCCTTCCTTCCTTCCTTCCTTCCTTCCTTCCTGTCTTTCTACTGGCAGGTGAAGATGTTTTTGTGTAGGCAGGCTTTTGAATTTCAAGTATAGAATTGCAATGTGTGAAGTTGTGTGCTTTCTCTCTCTACATACTGTGTTTTAAATATGCTTTCAGTGTTTTCAGTATTTTCACTGTTTTAATCAGGTTTTTAATAATGTTGACATTTAACTCCTTTTTAACTTTTGTAAATTAAGGTTTTAGTTGGATGTTTTTAAAATTATTGTAAGCTGCCTTGGATCCAGTTTGAGAGAAAGGTGAGATGTAAGTACAATAAATGAACAAACAAACAAAAAAAAATATGAGCCAGGTGTAGTCCCAACCAGAGTAGGGGTGTAATTCTGCAACAGTTTTCTTTTCAAAGAAAGCAACAAGTAATTTTAGCAATTTTCTTCCCAACGGGCAAGAAAAAACACAGTTTTGAAGCCTATTCATAATTTGAGACTTATCCTGTGCAAAATCTCTGTGTGGTTATTTTGTGTTGAAAGCAGCATTTTCTATGCTGGAAACAATTTTTTTTTTAATGGAGAAAATAATATTTTTGCATAGAAATGTACATGAAATCAAAAGCTGAAAAAGCTGTTTCCAATATACAAATGCTGTTTCTATACAAAACAAGCACATGACAATTTTTCACACAAAAAGTCCCCAGTTATAGCATTTTCTATTCAGAAAATAATATTTTGGGAAGTGAAGGGGACAAATTAATTAAATTGTTAACTGCTGAATCAACACATAGGCAAATGTAAATATAATTCAATGGATCTACTCTAATCAGGACTAATAATCGGATTTAGGTTATGTTTAGGGAACACCATGAACTGAATATGTCCATTGCACAAGGGCCAAAAAGTACAACTGTTTGTGTAAGGGTCTTTACATGACTGTATAGCACCAACAGGTTCTTGACCAGTTACTCTAAGTATCTGGTTGGTCTTCTCATTCTTCTCCCTAAAAAACGGATGATAAGTGCTGACTGTTGGAGTGGATAGCCTCTGAGGATATATCTACACTGCAGAAATACTGCAGTTTGACACCACTTTAACTGATATGACTGCATCCTACAGATTTTTAGTTTGGTGAGGCACCAGCACTCTTTGGCAGAGAAGGCTAAAGACCTTGTAAAACTACCAACCCTAGGATTCCATACGATGGAGCTACAGAACTTAAGGTGGCATCAAATACATTATTTCTATAATGTAGATGGATCTCAAGTGTTTCTAAGAGTTTGGGAAATTTACTCATGAGGGCTATGACCTCCTAGAATCCCCTAGATTAGGGGTAGGCAACCTGTCCCCTTTAAGGGCCAAGGGATTTCAGCTCCCAGAATCCCAGGAGCTATTGGCCAACATGGGACTATTGGCCAACATGGCTGAAGCTTCTGGGAGCTGAAGTCCCTCGGCCCTTAAAGGGGAAAGGTTGCCTATCCCTGCTCTAGATGGTATGGCCCATGTAGATTTGTGGTCCATATATGGAATAAGGTGTTGATACCTCTTTAATAAATTGTTTCCTTTCTTTTTAAAATGTTCATGGTTGTAAATCTAGCCACAGTGAAACAGGGGTAAGAGAAACCAGCTGAGGATTAGCCCTAACGAACTTGGTACATTTTGCTCTAGCAGCTGAGAAGGAGGATCATTCTAATGCTGATTGATGTTTAAATACACCAAAGCTTTCATGCCTCTCTTGTAAAACCATTTGGACCAAGGAGGGGGGCATTAAAACACACCCACAAGAAACACAGCTGAATAGCTTTTTAATATATTTATGGAGGTTAAGAACAGTGGCAGCTGATGGCTTCCATGTCAGTGGGGTGGTGAATCCATTCCCAGTTTCAGGCTGAATTTTCAGGGGGCTTTCCAATTATTTTGCTCTGAATTTTATTAAAAAGCAAAATATAGGACAGAGTAGAACCACTGAGTCAATGAGATTTTGTTGCTGTTGATTTGATAGGTCTCCTCCACTTGGGACTAATCATAGCATTGTGGGCATTGAATGTGCCATCTTAAAAGACATTGACCTGAAACTGAACAGATTTGACCACTGGACCAAATTAATTTGCAACTTAATATTTATCTGTTAGTTTTTTATTGTTTCCTCTCAGCCCATCATGTTGAAGCTAAATAAATTAATGAATCCTAGAGCTAATACCAGAATAGAGTACAAACACTGAATACCTACATGTTGACTCACCGTTCATCCATGGATTCAGTGGGTCTATTCTACTTGTGACTAACCAACAAGACTCTGGCCATTATTTCTAATATTCAAAGTAAGACACATTTTTACAAACAGGGCTGTGTCGACTATTTTCATATTTTAATATTCAGGCTAAAATTAACTACTGGGGGGATTGCTCTATTCTCTGTGGGGTTTTTTTTTTAAATAAGACATCGCTTTCCCTCCAATCTTATTTGATGTCTTTACTCCCCTTTAGTTTCTGTTGCTTTGGCTCAAGGAGGCCTGGTGGTGCAGTGGTTAAATGCATGTACTACAGCTACTCACTCACAAACCACAAGGTTGTGAGTTCAATACTAGCCAGGGGCTCAGGGTTGACTCAGCCTGGTATCCTTCCAAGGTCACTAAAATGAGTACCCTTAGCGTACACATTGTAAACTGCTTAGGGAGTGTTTAAGTGCACTGATAAACAGTATAGAAATGTACGTGCTATTACTATTACTATTCCTCTCCCAACTTCTTGTTAATCTTATTTCTTCTTCATGGTTTACCAACATGGATGACTACAGCAAATCAGGGATCACATAGTGGAAATGATGTCATGATGCTTTCTGACCAACCCTATTGTTATAATTCATTTTGAGGAGAGAGAGAAGCAACATGAGTAACTAAAGGTCCAGAGGTCAAGAAGACAAGGAATATGTGAGTAGTCAAGAAAACTGAACAGAGGGAAGCACAGAAGAAAAGTCAAGGTTCAGATTCCATTTTTGAGAAAATAAGGCAGAGTCTCTGAGTTATTTTGGCTGTCTTTCACATGGAGTGAGTGATGGGTCTTGCTGCCAGAGTCTGAAGAGTGTTTGCTTCCAGACTTATCTAGAGAAGCTGAATATTCAGTAGGAGCAGCTGGGCAAGTCCAATTGTGCTACAGATGTGTTGAATCCTCCCCAAATATCCTTGCCCTGCTGATATCTCGGAGGCAGGCACAACACCTAGCGGGCTTAAATGATGATATCACATAGGGCAAAGGCATAGCAAGAGGCATTTTTTTTTGTTTTTGTTATTGTTAGTTGCCTTCAAGTCAACTTCAGCCCATGGCAACCCTATGAATGAAAGATTTCCAAGTCACCCTATCCTCAGCTGCTCAGCACTTGAAGATTCATGGCTGTGGCTTCTCTGATTGAATCTATCCATCTGGAATGTAGTCTTCCTTTTTTCCTATTGGCCTCAATTTTACTAAGCATTATTGTCTTTTCTAGTGGGTCCTTTCTTATGATATAGCCAAAATATAATAACCTCAGTTTTGTAATCTTTGCTTCAATGGACAGTCCAGGTTTGATTTGTTCTAGGATCCATTTATTGGTATTTTAGTAGGCCACAGTATTTGCAGATCTATTCTTAAATGAATTAATATTATTTCTATCAGCTTTTGTCACTGTCCAGCTCTTCCATCCACCCATAGAAATGGAAAATATGATGACATGGACCATCCTAACTTTAGTTTTCGGTGATATATTTTTGTACTTCAGGATTTTGTCTTGTTCTTTCATAGCCACCCTTCCAAGTCCAAGTCTTCTTCTGATTTCTTGACTGCTGTCTCTGCTTTCTCCATATTATCAACGTCATGGCTTAGGAAATGTCAAAAAGGAGTGGGGCTTTCTTCTGCAGCCAAAAGGGTCCCCTTAGGCACATTCAAGCAAATGCACATACACTTGGGAGTACTTTGCTCAGCCCCAAATATTGACAAGACACCACAGTCTTTGGGCTCAGGGAACCATCCAAAACAGCTGTTTTGCTGTAAGGAAGTATGTCATGTGGATTAATTGGTGCAAACGGGTGTAGGTATTTATTCAGTAATCAATCACAGAGAGAAAAGGCTTTCAAATTTCAGCTGGAAGTTTTTATTTTTATCCTTCTTTTCCTTACTCTTGGCCTTTTTTTGATAAAAAAAAGAAGGGGGAAAACTTGCAATGTGGAAAGCAATACACGGCTGCCTAGTTCTCATCAAAAGCCGGCAATCACAGCTAAATCAGCATGCAAAATGCCACTCAACCTTGGGCCTTTATTAAAATTTGCTGGGACTCAATTTGAGATAGCGATCATTCTTATTAAAAAGCAAAATGTAAGATAGTTTTTTTTATATAAATCTCTGGATGGAATGGAATTGTTAATCAGCATAGACTGATGTGATTTCTCTGTTGCAAATCCTGCCGAGGGCTCAGAACTGGCATATTACCATAATTCCTAGGCTAGAGCTGGCAGCTTGGAAGGAAAGGAGGGGGGAGGTAAGAAATAAAGACCCACAAGAGTCTTTAAAATACTTAAGCGGAGCTGGAAATCACAGCAAACAGCACAGTCCAGGAATGGCTAGTGAAGTTTCCTTCTGGGTTATATAATCAGTGTTGTCTACTTTCCATATCTTTTGGGTTCATCATCTAACTATGGGGGTGAGGAGTGTACACACACACACACACACACACACAGAGAGAGAGAGAGAGAGAGAGAGAGAGAGAGAGTTTACAGATAACAGAATAATAGAAGAGCTGGAAGGGACCAAAAAGATCAGCTAGTCCAAGCCCCTGCCATGCAACTGAAACACAACTGCAACACTCCTGAAAGATGCCTATCCAACCTCTGTTTAGAGTCCACCATCTTCTGAGGCAATCCATTCCACTTTCAAACAGATCTTGGAGAAAACAACTTCCTAATGTTTAGGTGGAATCTCTTTTCTTGTAATTTGAATCCATTGGTTCATGGTCCAGTTTTTTGGGCAGCAAAAATCAACTTTGTTCCATCTTCTTAATGATATCAGTTCAGATATTTAAATATGTCATCTCTCAGTCTTCTCTTCTCCAAGCTAAACTTTCCCAGGTCCCTGAGCCATTACTTGTATGTCTTGGTTTCCAGATATTTAATTGAGTGAGTGACATTCCCAGTATCTGAATAGTGTTTACTTCCTCCTTATCTAGAGTAGCTGAGTATTCCGTAGGAACAGATGGGCATCTCCAGTTATGCTGCAGGTGTGCTTGAACCCTTCTGAAATATTCTCATCTTGCTGATATCTCAGAGACAGTCATATGGGGCTTATCAGTGACATCACATATGGCAAAGCCATAGGAAGAGACATGTGTTGTTGTTAACTACCTTCAAGTCAACTTTGTTTAAGTGGAATCTGGTTCATGGTCTAGTCTCTTAAGCAGCAGTTTTTTGAACAGCAAAAAACAACTTTGTTCCATCTTCTTAATGACATCACTGCTGATATTTAAAGATGTCACCTCTCAGTCTTCTCTTCTCCAAGCTAAAAATCCTCAGGTCCCTGAGGCATTCCTTCTATGGCTTGGTTTCCAGATGTTTGATAATCTTGGTCACTCTTTTCTTGGTGTATTGTAGCTTGTCAACATACATATATGTGCACAGACATACATACAGTGGGCCCTTGGTATCTGCTGGGGTTTGGTTCCAGGACCCCTTGTGGATACCAAAACCCCTGGATGCTCAAGTCCCATTATATATAATAGAACAGTCAAATGTTGTCCCTTGTGTAAAATGGCAAAATCAAGGTTTGCTTTTTGGAATTTATATATTTTTAAAAATACTTTAAAGCCATGGATGGTTGAAGACATGTATAAGAAATCCATGGATATGGTGGGCTGACTGTATAACTTTCCCCAAAGGTTCCCATACAAAGTTCTGAATCCCCTCCTCGAAACTGAATCAGCATGTTGGATGGTTCCTTAAACACTCATCCTAAAACTCAGAGAAGATGCATCACCACACTGACATGAGAATCACTGACATGCTACAACCGATGTGGTCTTCGAAATATCACTATTCCTTATGTGGGCAACCAGAGCTGATAGGTGGTGCAGTCTGGCAACATCTTGAGGGACACAAGTTGTCAACCCTGAATTCAGCTATTTCCCGCATCAACTTCCTGCATCCTCTAAAGCAATGATTCCCAGCCTTTGGTTCTCCAGATTATTTGGACTTCAGCTCCTATAATTCCTGACTGTCGACCAAGTTGGCTGGGCCTTCTGGGAGCTGAAAGCCAAAACAAATAGAGGACCAAAGGTTGGGAACCACTGTCTTAAATCATAGTACAGATTTGACCATTGGATCAGATTAATTAGCAATATTTATCTGTTAGTTTTTTGTTGTTTTCTCTCAGCCTATCAGATTTAAGCTAAATAAATACATTTTTAGGCCTCATATTTGCCAGAGCGCTTGCTTGTTTATTAAGAGCCTGGTCTACATTACCATTAAAATTAGTGACATTAAAAAATGTAGTAGGGCAAGCCAGCTCATATGAAAGCACATGAATGCATTTTACATTTCTCTGCTGAATCAAATGGCAACAAATGAGGTGGAATAAAATCAGACCACTGGGATGCCAGAAAATCAGTAAGTTCATCTAGATGTTAGGGAGGGACAAAGGGGAGACATCAATGCAACATCTCTGGCTTTTCATAAGGACTGAGTGTGCTTGTTGAGCACAGTTTACTGAATGATTCTTGGGAGAAAAAAAATGGAAAAATAACAAGGAGAACAGAGTAGAATTTTTTGACAAAGGGTGTGGCTGGCTGGCTGGAATTCTGAACAGGAGCAACCATCACCTCTTTTCTTTTTCTTCTCCTCTGCTGTGGTCTCCTCTTCCTCCAAACTTTGGGCTCAGATTGTCATGGATGTGAGTGGGTCTTTCCAAGCCACCTTGGTCCTTATCACAACAACCCTATAAGGTGATTTATGCAGAGAAAATGAATACCTACTGCCTGTTCTCAGTGAATCTGACGCTTCATTTCTTTCACCAATTCTGTGGGACTCTAGCAGTGCAAATAAATTTCATCTGCTTGTCTAATGAATATCTATGCTGTTACGTGATTACAAGTCATTTCCAATTTATGGCAACCCTAAGGTGAATCTATCATGGGGTTTTCTTGGCATGTTTCTTCAGAAGGAGTTTGCCATTGCGATCCTATGAGGTTGAGAGTGTGTGATTTACCCAGAGGGTTTCAGTGGCTGAACCGGGATTTGAACCTTGGTCTTCAGAGTCATAGTCCAACGTTCACACCACTACACCATCTACAGTCCCTATCAAACCATAGTCTCCCTGAGGTGAATGACAGAACAAGAAGCTCAAATAGCAAAATATACAATAGAGTTAGAGCAAAAAACAAAATTGACAACAGGAAGTGAGGATATCACTTCCTGTTACCCTTTTGAGAAGGACTATGGGGGAAGTGGAATTGTTTAGGCTTCATCGGGGGTGGGGGGTGACCCACAGAAAGGAGGTGAGTAGGGAATTGGCCCTCATTCCCCATACAGTTGCCGACCCCTGGTTTATAAGGAAAGGATTTTGAAAAATTTGCTGTGCTGTTTTTCTTTTATTCTATAGCTTGCTTAATTACCTATATGTGTTTTGTATCTGTACCTGCCCTCGTTTAGGAAGCCACCCTGATTCTGGGTGGGGGATGAATGGAGGAGAGAACTAACTAACAAAATAATACTAGAGCATGTACTTTGTTCAGAATCCTTTTCTGGTCTTAAACTGATGTAATTAGGAGATATTTTAACTTTACTATTTTTTCCAGCATTGTGTAAGGAGGTATCCAGTGCCTCCTTGTGCAATGGCTTTACCTAGGCTGCACAATGGTGGCTTGATCATGTCCACCTGCAGCTCTCTCCTGAAAACCAAAGAGCCATTGATTGGCCAGGGGTGTTTTGGAAAAGCTTTCTTAATCTGTCCCCCAGCTCATCACATTTACCCTTTCAGACCTTCTCTTTTATGTTTAAAAGGATTCGGCAACCTGAAAGTCCTCTGCCTAAATTCCTATCAACAGGCAATAGGAGCCAGTAACTTCCATGCCAGGCCTCTGGTGGATCTACGCTGGGTTTTACTGTGAACTTTAAAAGAACTGTCCAATCTATTTTGGGAATAGAGTCTAACACCTTTAACAACACTTGTAAAATCTGGAATGAAATCCAGAGCAGATTCACTGCTAACTTGGAAGCTATTGACACTCATCCATGGGGGGCTATTGCCAGCTAGATAGCCTTGAGTTTTGAGGAACCAATGGGGCCAACTGGAGCTCTCCTCCCATGAGCCTTATGACCAAGTTATCAGGATCACAGCCAGGGAGGGGAGTGTCAAACATGGGAAAAGACCCACCCTTTCACTGATATTAAATCTTTTTCCAAGATCTGAAAAAAAATCCTGGGAACACATTTAGATGTCATGTACTATTCCAGCCTTGGCACAAGACAGGTGCATATAGAATATATGTGCCTCTGTGTGTCTGGGTCACTGTGTGTATCACCTTAATATCAGGGTTAGGTTGGAGTGTACTGGGAATGACCTTGACTTCTTGCTTTCATTTCTATCAATGGATTTCCCATTCTGAGGAGGACATACAATTGACTTTACATTAATGGTGTTTGTCTTCAACAATGTAGTGGCCGATTTTGAAGTTTAGGCACTCAGAAGAATCCAAAAATACAAGCAGCAATGGGTGCATCTTTACAATGTAGAAATAATGCTGTCTGGCATCGCTTGAACTGCCATGGATCCATCGTACAGAATCTGGGATTTGTAGTTTTGTGAGGCACCAGCACTTTTTGGCTAAAGACCTTATAAAACTACAAATCCCAGGATTCCATAGGATGAAGCTACATCACGTAAAGTATTGTCAAATGGCATTATTTGTACAGTGTAGATGCATCCTATGTTGACCCTATCAACAACCAGTCCTACCAGTTTTCTTCTATACTAAGAAAAAGTCATTCAGAAAGTAAAGTACTGTATTCCCTATTCTTATGATATCCATCTGCATGTTGGTCAGGATCAGAAAGTTCAACATGTAATAGTTTTAGTACTAGTTTCTCTGATTACTCATGTCTTTCTGGGCTCAAGTCAAAGGTGTTTGGCATGTTTAAACCTCCAATGGGGTTGGGACTAAATTACTAAATTACCATAAGATCTTAGCCTTACATTAAGATCTCCTTTGTGGGTCCTTTGTGGGTATGGATGGAAATAACCCATATATATTTTGAATACTTTAGGGCGTTAGAAGAATACAAAGCCTATAATACAGTGTGACTAAGAATGAGCAGACCTTATATGAGCACTGATGATGGCTATTTATGCAGGCTTATGACTGCAATACTTTGTTTTACTAAAATGATAGTGATGGTTTTCTTACTAAGGATTTATAAGTTTGAGAATGTGAACACAGTAGATATAAGGGAGGCACAACCAATGGCACACAACTTTTAGCTCCTGCTTTTTCAGTAGGTGGGTTCTGACACATGATTTTAGTCTCTCCTTGGAATCTATAAGGCTGAAGAAGTGCATATGAACAGTATATCAGGAGTGGAGATACTAAGAACAAAAATGGGAAAAGTTCCTTTTGGGATGACTCCAAGTGTCCCCCAGACAGCTTGGCTGATGTCAGGGGAATTCTGGGAACTGTATCCAAAAAGTAATATTTTCAAGATGCGGTTAGTATATCATAGAGTTCTCACAAGGACTTGAGTGCTGAAACTGAGATCTTCAGAGGAGGCCCTGTTACATGTCCCAACTCCTCATGAAATTAGGTTGGTGGGTACACATCACAGGGCTTTCTTTGTAGCAGCACCTCAACTATGGAACCCCTGTTCAAAGAGGTTAGGCTGGTTCCTTCTCTTTTAAGCTTCCAGCAGGCTTAAATAGTGCAGTTCAGCATGGCATCCAGTGTTTTAAACTGCTGTTTTAATTGTTTTAAAATTGTATTCTAGGATTGTTTTTAGACTGCTTTAATGAGTTTTTAAAGACCATTCTGAAATTTGTAAAAATGTTTTTAATCTTTGTATTGTATTATTTAGTTTTTATTTGTTTATCGCCTCAGGAGCCCTTGGGAGCTTGGAG
>CM034708.1:210935460-210945809 GCA_020142125.1 Phrynosoma platyrhinos | reverse complement strand
CCCCCCCAGATTTCCTTTGTATAAAGGCAATAGAGATCTGCTCTATATTACTTGCACCCAGTACTCTTATTCCAAAAAACAAAACTAAACAGAAACATAACAGGGTGTCTCCCTCATTTTTAACAGCAGCCATTCTAAACAATCCTGCCTCTCCACTGCCAACTTGGCAACCTCCGCAGCAATTAGGAGTTGCACAAAACCCTGGCCCGTTTTCCACACAGAGAGAGCGAGAGATGAAATTGCCCACAAATTCATTTCTTCTTTCTTCCCCTTGAAGAAATGATCTCACAGAACATTGGGCGGGGGCAGGGTGGAGCTGGGAGGGATGGGCCAAGCCCAGAGCCCTTTTCGCTTTCCCCCCATCCTCCATGGAATGCTTGAACATGCAAAAAGTTTCATTGTCTTCCCTCACACACCCTTCCTTTTCACAAAGCCTGACACAACCAACTAGAGCAATGGTGCTGGTGGTGGTGGTAGTGGCGAGGGAAGAATGTCTGGAATCCTGTTGGTGACACAATGAAGTACAGTGAGCTCTTGGTATCTTCCAGGGTTTGGTTCCCCATGGATACCAAATTCTGTAGATGCTCAAGTTCCATTAAATACAATGGTGTCTCTTATATAAAATGGAAAAAAAATCAAGATTTATTTTTTGAAAATAAATGTAAAATATATAAAATATTTTCAAACTGTGGATGAATGAATCCATGGAAAAAGAATCCATGGATAAGGAGGACCAACTGAATAATTGTGTCTTTTGCTCGTGTAAATATTCTGCACCTTCATCTGTAATGTCCCTCTCCCCATGCCACTTCAGGAGCTTCCTCAGGGAATTTAGTGTTTGTAGGAGGACAAGGACAAGATGATGGAGGACAAGGGAATGGAGCCCTGGTAGTGCAGTGGCTAAATGCTGGTGCTGCAGCCACAACACTGTGAGTTTGATCCTGCAACGCTCCAGGTTGACTCAGCCTTCCATCTTTTTGTAGGTTGCTAAAATGAGTACCCAGCTTGTTGAGGGAAATTGCTTACACATTGTAAACTGTTTAGAGAGAGCTTACCTCACTATGAAGCAGTACAGAAATGTAAAGTGCTATTGCTATAGGGATTGCCAGGCAGAGTCTGGCTGTGAAACCACAGCCCAGTGCAGGAAGAAACAGTCACATTCCTGTTTGGAGGTCCAAATATAGGGTTACAAGGTGAAAAACAGCACAGGGCTCCTCTATTTTAATAGGTGTGTAGAAGAGAGGATTCCAGCAGCCATTACGTGCTACACAACTTCCACCTGCTGAAATACATACCTTCCAACTGTTCCAATTTACCAGGGCCAGTTCCAATTAATCTTCTGTCATTTTATATTTTCAGATGCTTTTAAAATGCCCCTACTTTTCTCTCGTCCTCCTCTCCTCTTTTGTCCTCATCTCACTTCAATTGTTGCACACGGAGGCCAGATCAGCACAGGCCAGAATATTCTGAGAGCGGCACAAAATTTTATGGCCCTGGAGCTGCCCTGACATCCCACTATTACCTGGGGCCCTCTATTGCAGTGCTGGGTGGTTGTTTGCATGAACATCATGCTGTAGTGCCTGCCACTGCTGCAGTGACGGGCTGTACAGACTGGCATAAAGAGCTGGCATGGGGGCAGACTGGAGGCATGGCAACCGCACGCCGGCTACCCCAACTCCACCCCCATGCCTGCATGATGCTGCCCAAGCAACCACACGGGGGGTGTGTGTCATGCCAAGTCTTTGGCGCAACATTTACACATGCTGCACTGAAGAAGCAGAGAAAAGCTGCCACTGCCACAGACAGAACAGCCTTTCTGTGGTGTAAAAAGGAGCTGCTTTCTGCGGCTTCTTTTTGCACCACAGAAAGCCCAGATTGGGGCCACGGTGTGTGGTTGCCATGACCCTGATCCAGCCATCTGTACAGCCCCTTAGAGTCACTTGTTCTGAGGCCAGAATGAGGCACTCAGGGTCAATCACATAGCTGGGTACCTCCTTCTGACCTCAGAGCGAGGAATTTGCTATGGTGGCTGTGGCAGCACTGGGCACCACAGTGGGATGCATTGTATACAGCTACTCAGCATTTCAGCAAGAGAGGTCTGGATCTTCCAGGAAGATTTGGAGCAAAATATGAGTTTTTAAAAAAATGTTTTAAGGGTGGTCTGTCATGGGTTTGGTGATGAATTGGTCAGATATTGGACAGTTTACATCAGAATCAGGGATTGTACAGTGCATCGTCTGGAGAGAATGCTGAGAGAATGAGGGGAGCATGTTTTATTTGGCCCATGCAGACAACCCTTGAGTTAAAAATGAAAGAATTATTTGAATTCAATTAACACAGTGGGTGGGGGAGAGCAGATGAAAAGGAAAGACTCTAGCACTTCCTTGAAGATTCAGGCAAAAGCAAACTGCTGTAGCCTCTCCAACCTTTTCTATTCTTCCTCATTAATAATCTTTGCCATCATGGCTAACCCTGATATCTTTTGGCTCATGTGTTCTGGTTTTCACCACTAAAATGTTGGAGGGTATGGAGATGCCCTCTTTTGCACAACTATTAAAGAAACAGTTGCCCATTACACCTGGCAATTTCCTGCAGCTTGTTGTAGGAATACAGCTGGTTGCTACCAGGCTAACTGTAGTCTTTCCCAAAGGCTTGATTTGATTGTGGATGGTCTACATGTGGGAGGGACAGTTCTACAGAGAACTGGGGCCATCCCTCTCTTAACCTACTTAAAAAAACCTTCACCATTTGCTCTGAATCTTCCCAGAAAATCCAGAGTGCTTTGGAGCAACACCACATGACTATTTACGAAGTGTCCCCCTGTGCCCCCCCACCATCACAGATCACTTCCACTGAGGCCACAACAAGTTGCCCAGTCATCTGACTGTTTCTAGTCTCAGACAGAGCAACTCCCATCAGCAGTGATGGCGTTAGGTAGCACAGTGGGAATCCTTCATTGCTCCAGAATATTGCTTCAGAATCCTTCATTGCTCCAGAGTATTCTTGCCCATGTAGAACCACCCAGAGTCATGGCATTTCATATGGTGTCAAACTGCTTTATTTCTGAAGTTTGGCTATACCCCAAGCCTGTGAAACAGGTACAATTGGCCCTCCACGTTTGCTAAGCAGCCCTGGTGGCATAATGTTTAAATGCTAGTACTATAGCCACAATGTTGTAAATTCAATCCTAAAGGAGGGCTCTAAGGTCCACTCAGCCTTTCATCCTTTCCTAGGTTCATAAAATGAATACCTAGCTTGTTGGTGGCACTTGGTTTACACATTGTAAACCACTTAAGAAGTGCTAGCTCACTGATAAGCAGTATTGAAATGTTCTTGCTATTCCTATTGCTTTGAATTTTATAGATTTGATTATTCACAAATTTGATTAGTATGTTCTCTCTAGGAATCTCTAGGTCCTCCAGTGGGATGCTACTGTCAACTTTTGCCAAAAGTCAGCTGGAGGACCTAGAGACTCCCAAACAGAACACTCTCTAGATATTTGCAGGTCCTCCAGCACAATTCTATGATCAACTTTTGGCAGATGTTGACCATAGAGTTGCCCTGGAGGACCCAGAGATTCCTAGAGAGGTGTTCTCTCAAGTTAAAAAATTAGTGTTTTTTTACATTTGTGGTTTTTCCATTTTCATGGGGGTTCTGTGTCCTTAAGCCCAGCAAATGTGGAGGGCCCACTGTATAATATTTTAACATCCTTCCTCCAAAACAATGATTTCCAAATTAGCTCTCAGGATCCCAGACCATTGACCAAGATGATTGAGGCTTCTACATGCTATAGTCCCAAACACCTAGAGGCCCTGAGTTTGGGAATAATTGTGCCAAAAGAAAGTGAAAACGCTCACCCAGTTGGGTAAGGCAAGCAGTGCCAAAGTGAAAAGTCTAACTAGCCATCACATCCAGCCACCCCTCCCAGCACCTCTCTGCCTGCTGCTGTGAAGCACCTTCTGCAACCACACCTTCCTTGACATACCTCCTTAAGGGCTGGTGCACTGTAACGTCAAATGTGTCAGGAGGGAGAGTGAGAAGAAGGATTTCTATTGTGACTCAGAAGTACAAGACGTGCAGACTTACTTTGCTCTGCTCTGGTCGGCTTGCATGGCAACCTTGGTGTTAATTACACCACTTTAATGGGTGCTTGTTTTAATTTCCCCCCAGTGTTTCAATTAAATGAATCGAGCAATTAAAATTAATTAAAGTTACATCATTTCAGAGGGAAATTAAACAAGAAAAGAAAAGAAAAGAAAAAGCACCTGTGGAGAAGATGGAGAGGACCTGGGAGGTGGGAAAAGTGCAGGGGAGGGGTGGGAAAAGCAGGGGAGAAAGGGCAGGATCTGGGAACCAGATTGGGTGTGTTTTCACAGAGTTTCCTTCCTTTCCAGCTTCGCTTGTGGTTAATTCAGGGGATGTGTAAGGATCAGGGCCCTCGGGCACAAATGTGCTTGGAAGCAAGGACAGCCTTTAACCTGTTAAGCTGAAGGCTGCATGCACTAAAAATTACAGAATGCAGGTTCAGTCTCTCTTTCTCAGAACTGGGAAAAGATACTTTTTGGCCTACATCATGCTCTCCAACATTTTAGAGATGAAAACCAGGACACTTGTGACACAAGCTATGAGAGTCTACAGCAGTTTGATTTTGCCCGAGCCTCCCCGAAGGGCAGGATTCAGCCCCTTACTTTCCTCTCCTCGCTGCAACCTAGTTTTTGAACTTTGAACTCAGTTTACAGCAATTGAAATAAACTGAGAACAAAGGAGGAAAGTAGGAGGAGGATAGAGAAACTGGGACATTTTATAAGTAGCTGAAAAAGTGGGATGACAGAAGATTCATCAGGAGTCTTCCAGCAAAATTAGAAGAGTTGGAAAGTGTGCCAACATGTACCACTTCTTTGGGTTCTAGAGGGGCACTTTATAAATGAATCTTGCAAACACAATTACAAAAGTTAAGCAATTTGCAGATTTATATACCCTTTAAAAAAACATCAACAATATTGCATACTTATAAACAGTCTCCAAAAGCTCCGTGTACACAAGAGAGAAGCCGTATAGGAGCTGCTTGCAGAAGTCTTGAGGCTTGACAGCAAGCTAATCTCAAAAGCTTAAATCAAAATTTAAAACAGTTATGTTGTAATTATGTGACTTTAAGCCACTCTAACTTGCGGCTTCCTTACGATGGAGTTTTCTGGGCAAGATTTATTCAGAGGTGGCTTGCCATGGCCTTCCTCTGAGGCTGAGAGTAAGCTGCACAATGGGGCAATAAAAAGGCACATTGGCAGATAAAATAATTAATTGCTCAAAGTGAGTATTCAGAAGGGTGGTGCAGCACAACCACCATATGACTATGCCTGAGATCACCCAGTGAGTTGCTAAGGTTCAGCATGGATTCAAACCATGGTCTCCACAAATCCCAGTCCAGCACTCAAACTACTGTGCTGGATCTCTGTAGCTTGTCTTTTCTAGTATTGTCAATTCTGGCTCTTGGGGGTCTTAGGCAATATATATTCCTATCACCCGCTAGTGCTTTGAATATCCTTTAAGATCAATGGTTTCCTCAGCGTAGGTTCCCCTGCCACCAAGGTTCATCTCAACAGTCTCACACCTTCACCATATGCATGCTTTGTTGTACCTTCCACCATTCCTGAGCAAACATAAATCCATAATACAAATTGATCCATTAGGAGTTTGCCCTTCCATTCCCTCCCTAAATCGATATAATAAAATCATATTACCTAATTCAAAATGATTTCTTATTCCTAGAAAATCTCCACCCTTTCTATTTCAAACTGAACTGGTAAGAACTGGTAACCTTCCTTAAGATTCCCTGACCCACTGATCCAAACCCAAAAATCTTTTTTTTTAAAATATTATTTATTAACAAACCCAAAAATCTTAAGGGTCAGATACACATCCTTCTTTTCAAGCTCTGTCCGTAGTGCAGTCAGTGGAGTAGTTGTCTCATTTTAGACTGTCAGCTGAACAGGTTCAGCCCTTTCTCACTCTAATGTTGCATCTGCACTATTGAAATAATGATGTTTAATATTCTATGTAATCCTGGGATTTGTAATTTTACAATTTCTAGCCGCCCCTGCCAAAGCATGCTGGTGCCTCACAAAATTATAGATCCCAGTATTCTGTAGGATGGAGACATGGCGGTTAAAGTGGAGTCAAACTATATTATTTCTATGGTAGATGGTGGTGCAGGATGACCAGATGTCTTAACTGCAAAGAGAACAAGGCTCTGCAAAATGTAGGACAGTAAAGAAAAATGGAGGAGATTACCAAATAAAAACTTAAAGCACTTATATAAATATAAATTCATGCTTCTAAGTCATGGTCAAAGTGGAGGACATTTTGACATGTCATGGGAAAGGATGTCTTGTCACCCTACGGTGGTGTAACCCTGTGAATTATTGGTTTGATCCAGCAGGCGAGAAACTCTAAAGAAGAGGCAGTCATTTACTAATTCATGCCCTCCAACATTTTGCAGATGAAAACCACAACGTGGGTGGCCAAGCAGCATTAGAGCATGGTCTAGATAGCTAAAGTTATTAATGGGGAAGAACACACAAATTGGGAGAAGCTGCAGCAGTTTGCTTTTGCCTGAACCCATTGGGAAGGGCAAAATTCCACTCCTGGTCTCCCTTCTCCCCACCCCAAATTACTTTTGCACTTTGAACTCAGTTTGCAGGAATTGATGACAAAAGGAGAAAGTGTGAGAAGGAAAGAGAAAATGGGACATTTTAAAAGCAGCTGAAAAAGTGGGATGGCAAAGGATTAACTGGGACTGTTCTTGCTAGTTCAGGGCAGTTGGGCACTAGGCCAGTTCAGTTCAGAAAGAATGCAAGAGCTGGAGATGACAAGAGCTGTTAATCCCAGGGATAAGGATAAATCTCTTTTGACCTTGAAGAAGGTAGTAGTATTTGCAATTATGTTTTTCAGAGGGGACTAAAGGATAAAGTTCCCAGTGGAATTTCCATTATTTCCTAGGGGCAGCTGATGGCTTCCATATTAGTTGGGTGGTGAACTGACCCCAGCTTTTAGTCTAAACCTTGAAAGAATTATCCGTGAAGCTGATCTCTGTCCCCGAAACAGATCCATAGGATAAATTCTTTGCAGTTTAGACGAAAGCCCTGAGTGGATTCACTGCATCATTGCTGCATCTGCATTGCAGAATTAATGCAGTTTGATACTGCCTTAACTGCCATGGCTCAATATTATGGAATTCTGAGATTTGTAGTTTTGTGAGATATTTAGCCTTTTTTTTTTTTCAGAGCGCTCTGGTGACATTACAAATACCAGGAATCCATAGGATGGAGACATGAAAGTTAAAGTGGTGTCAAACTGCATTATTTCTGTAGTATAGATGCAGCCATTGACAAGGGAGTCATCAGCTGCAACTAGAAGGAAACTGCAAAAAGAGAGAGAGAGCATTGAATCCCAATCAATCCGCAGGGCTTATATAAGTGCTGAGTTACCATTCAGTATTTGATTCACGGGACTAGCTGGGACTAGCAACTAGATTTTTGCACTACAATATTAAAACACAATTAAACTGATTATCATGTTAAAACAGCCACTGAATTAAAAGCAATTTAAAAAGTACAGCAGGGGAAGTACAGCACACGTATACCCTCCTATTAAAAGTCCTTTCCTCAGCAGTGGGTGAGGTGCCAAAAGTCTGCTTGAATAAAAAAGGTGTTTGCCTCAGGTATAGTGCCTAGCATCTCCAGCTAAAGCAGGAGAATGTAGAACCTTATTTCTTTCAACCTTACTGGCTTGCAGTACCTTGTTTGAAAAGTGTTGGCATCCACATGCCACCAGTGGACATGACCAGAGCCATAACTGGATAGGGATGGAACAAAACAGAGAAAGGAACCAGTGCCAAAGTAGGTGGCTTGGTAAAGTTGTAACCAGCTTGAGTTCCACAATTTTTCAACCACTGGATATACGTTCTTGATAGCAGGTCTCTTGCATGATATAGAAAACGGTTACCAGCCTTGGTAACAAGGATGGTGAACTTCAGGTCCTGGAGATGGATGAGGCCCTCCAAGGACTCCAAATTGAATCTCAGGCTGTAGTCTCTTTCCCTTGACACCATAATTTGGTGCTTTCCCATCTCTGTAAGGATTTTTTTTTTCATTTAAAAAGTAAGGTCTTTCCTTGGAGGCTGGACAGAAGTCAGATGACCATCTCTCAAGACTTTATCACACAAGCCTTGCCCTTGTCTCTATATTGCTGCAATCACATTATTTAAAGAGAATGAAAATATATGTTCTGCATTTTTTTAGTGTCACACATCTCCACAATAGCACGACTAGGGCTTTTGGTGCCATTGATGGTCCCATTCACTCTCTTCCATAGCCCTCCTTCACCCTGTCTTCCTACCCTATGCCCTATCCAGCATGCCCTTCATTTTTTATTTTTATTGTAATGCAAATAAAAATAAAGGTAATGTAAACAGCATTCTGTGCCATCCTGCTGGCCACATGATCACAGAGTAGTCTCTGACAATGCAGGCACTTCGGCTTAGGAACGGAGATGAGCACTGCCCCCTATGGTTGGACATGATTTGAGAACCTTGTCAATGGGGAATATCTTTACCTTTATCTTTAATGCAATTCCAGAGTTATGGTAATTCAATTTAATAAAAAAGAAAAGGAAAGCATTTTATTTTAAGCAAAAAGATTAGTGATTGGCTGCTTATTGATGGATTTTCTATAAGTGAAAAGATGGGCTTTAAAAATACTTCAGAGGCATGGCCGCAACAGATCAGATCAGCGGCAACGCTGTGCAACAGGTATTGCCTAAACCACTATTCTCTTGCTAAAATTGCAATTTAAAACCTGTGTGTGGTAGTGGTTTATTCCTGTGTCATAGGGGGCTGGAGTACAGAGCCCTTGGGATACATTCCAAATCTACGATTCTATGGTCTGCCAGTGTGTCTGTTTATTGTGCTGTTGTGCAATGGGGAATGCAGGATGGTTGTTTCTGCAGCCCTGATTGTACACTGAAGATATTGACAAATAATTATGTTCTGTTTAAGGCCTCTATAACATGCAACTTTTAAACCATGATTATAGCTGGAAAAAAAGCATATTTGGTAATATGTATCACATGCCACTCCCTCTGATCTGTAGGTGCTCTGTCTCTGAAGTGTGGTTAGGGCATCCCTTTCCAATGACGGGAGAAACCTGTCACTAAGATCACAATTGAGTTAGTCCTCAGGTGTGAAATGTCACTGCCAGGGGAGTTGTGATATTGGCAGTCATGTTGTGTCAGGGTCCTCTCCCTTGTCTCCCAATCCTTTCACTATTCCCAAGCAGATGGATTGCCTCCCCCCACATTCTTTCATTCTTTTTAAAAATAATTAAATACATAAATTGCAGTAGCAAAGCTTCAGAATTACATGATTTTTTTAAAAAAGCACCCATGAAAGGCATGCTGGGTAGGGCATAGGGAAGGGAGACAGGAGTAAGAGTGAGTTCAGAAGAGAGCACAATGGCAGAAACAGACCCAGTCAAACAGTCGACAAGACATTTTATAATAATAGCTGCTCTGAAACTGATTTTTTTTAAACTGATGTGATTGCAGTGAGAATTCTCTTCTCTTGTCCTAAGATGCACAATCACATGGATGAAATCCTGTTGCTTAGGTCCTACATTGATGGGTGCCACACTGTTGCACTGAAGCAGCTGTTCATTCACAGCTAACACACTCCCAAGAGATGGTCATCTATTGTGAGTAATGAGTAGACACATCACTAAAGCAATAGCTCTACTCACAATAGGATTCAGGCCCAGGTGAAATGATTACACTTGTGGCAATCTGCTTACACAATCATGTGTTCAACAGCAAAAATACCACTGTGACTATGACATCAACAGGTTTCTGACCCAAAGATGAGATTCACAAACACCTATTATTTCAATATTAGTAATGTAGGGGTGCAAAACTGTCACTGTGTATCCTTCCTTGCTCTTTTCCTGGTGGCTTCGTACTGATAACTCTTTGTCCACTGCTGCTATAGAAGAAAAAAAAAAGCGTTAAATTTCATATTATCTGCAGGAGGAGATGGAGAGGATTTTCTCCACTTAACTGTCAAGAAGCAAAAAATAATTATTTAGGTTTGTACATGCATGTGTGTAGCCCTTGACCCCCAAGCCAGTGATGTAGCCCTTGAAGACAGACAGTTGTACACCTCAACATTAAACGTTAAAGCTAAAACAAATCTTTACTCAGTAAAGATTTAGTAAATCTTTACTAAATCTTTGGCAATTTTATTCTTAAAGGAAACAAGGAGGAAATTTAGTAATTTCCCTCATACTGTAAGAAAGGGTCTT
>CM034708.1:210903282-210934028 GCA_020142125.1 Phrynosoma platyrhinos | reverse complement strand
CTGCCAAGGCCCAAAAACTGTTGCCACCCTGCAGAATCAATGCAGTTTGACACTACTCTAACTACCATGGCTCAGTGCTATGGAATCCTGGGATTTATATTTTTGACAAACATTTAGCCTTCTCTGTCAGAGAGCTCTGGTGCCACAAAAACTACAAATCTCAAGTTTTCATAGGAGCACCCAAGGTTGTGTCTCTGTAGCTTACAGTTCACACTTGATTGCATAGTGCACCATTTCCTTGAAGGAGTCTAAACATCTGGACTTATAAGTCTTGAAAAGTACTAAACTAGGGCTCCAGCTCCCTGGAATTGGAAAAAACCTTAAAAGTCCACAGTAATTTATACAGAAGAGCACAAAATGCCAAGTAACTGCTGTTTAATTATGTAGCAATTTAATGAGGTTTATTGGTAAATAAATTCCAGGTGATTATAGAATAATGACATGTCCCTGCAGATTAGTGAGTAATTGCATTTATCAGATCCAAAAGGAATTTCCATATAACCTGTACTGAGAACTGGAAGGAAGAGATAATTAGGTCTCTACTCTTTGCAACTGTAGATGTTGTTGGATTTTTTATTTTTAAAAACCCACTAAAAATTGCCTTCCCACTGCAAGATAATTACTGGGCCTAGATCATTTCTTTATATGTGGAAAACTGAATCAGAACAGAAAGATAAAATAACCCCCCCAAAGGCCTAATTTTATTTTCATTGAAAAATCAACATTTTGCATCCTGTGAAGCCTTCAGACCTTTAAAATGTTTATTACCATTTCAAGCAGAAACCCAGGCCTCCTCCATTGTAATTCATTAAAATGACTCTTAAGATATACCTTTTAAGATTTTTGGCCATGTCTCTTTTTGCACGTTTAAGGGAGAGTTGAAATATCATAATGAAATTTGTGACGTGAAATTGACATACTTCTAGCTATTCGAAGGTCATCATGGTATGGATCATAAGGATGAAATTAGGCCTCCTGTTTAAAGAACACTCACTGTGGCCTCTCTACTTGCTGTGTTATGTTGGCTGTAGCAAACAGCATAAAAAGATATTAATAGTTGGCCAAGATCTGTTGATAGCTGGTGTAACATAATTTTATTGTGGTGTAACTCAGCAGAATTGCAAGGGATTCAAGATATCTGGCATTGAGGCAGGAGGCAGATTTGTACCCACATGTCTTTCTGGAAGCACCATGATCTTCTTCACAACCTGAGGAAACACTTGTACAAGAAAGCTTCAGAAATCTCCTTACACTATGAAAAAACAAACAAACAATCCAACAGCTTGCATCATTGAATGATTATACAAGCTAAGTTACCAACAGGATTCTGGCCACTGAACACTTGACCAGTCGCCATTCTTTCCCCTTGCCTCTTAATTTTTAAAAAGGCTCAGAGATTGAGAGCTGCATACTGAAGTGGTTTCAGTATTGGACTAGGACTCTGGGAGACCAGGGTTCAAATTCTCCCATGGTTACAGAAACCCACTGGGTTACCTTGGACAAGTCATGCTATCTCAACCTTAGGAAGGCAATGGTAAACCCCTTGTAAAGAGCGCTTGCAGAGAAAACCACATGATAAATTTACCTTGAGGTCACTGTAAATCAGAAATGGCTGTAAGACAATAATAATAATAATAATTATTATAATAAATATTATAGACCAAGAGACATAGCCCCATGTTACAATTCAGTTGGATGAATCATGGTCCACTATTATTGGCAGTAAGACTAGATTCTATGGCTTATATATATATATATATATATTTAAAAAATGACAACAGTTCCCAGAATCAATGGGATGGTGGATATCAATGGAATTTATTTCATGTTGACTTTCCATCTAGGAACTGATACAGTGGATCTACCCTGCTTGTGTCTCTTGTTTGGATTTAGCCCCAGTTGGTGCATAACTTGTACTCAGGACAAGAGGCTACCATCAGAACAGAATACCAAGAAATGGAATGGTTTCCAGTTGGCAAGGGGTCAGGGGGTCAGACAAGGCTTGTAATAAATAATAATAATAATAATAATAATAATAATAATAATAATAATAATAATAATAATAATAATAATTTTATTTATTAATTTTATTTATATCCCGCCCCTTTGAGATCAATTGGGGTGTCCAACAACAGTAAAATGTAACATACAACAATAAAATCTAATTCCCTCCCCCCCTTAAAAAGTTATTAAATCAGTTACAAATTAAAAACATACAATATGAATTACAACAATAATATTTAAGAACAGTTCCACAGTGTGGCAGCGATTTTTAATTACATATTGTACACTGAATGCATCATACATAAAGTAGGATTAGACTTGGAAGAAAGAGATGTGAAAATTGGAGAAAGGAACATCAACAGTTGAAGACAGCAGATGACACCATACTACTAGTGGAAAATAGCAAAGACTTGGAACAATCAATGAAGAAAATCAAGGAAGAAAGTGCAAAGGTTTATAGTTGAACATTTAGAAAACAAAAACAATGACCCCAGATGATTTACATATCTTTAAAGTAGACAACGAAGGCACTGAAATATTTCAAGATTTTCCATACTTGCACTCAGTTGTTGTTAATCAGAATGAAGACTGCAGTTAAGAAATGAGAAGAAAACTAGGATTTGGAAGGACAGCTATGAAGATGCTGAAGTGTTAAAGATATATCATTAAATGCTAAAGCTAGGATTGTCCATGCCATTGTACAGTGGGCCCTTGGTATTTGCTGGGATTTGGTTCCAAGACCTCCCATGGATACCAAAATCCATGGATGCTCAAGACCTATTACACGCAACAGGGTAGTAAAATGGTGTCCCTTATATAAAATGGCAAAATGAAGGTTTGCCTTTTGGAATTTATATTTTTTAAAACTATTTTCAAGATATGGATGGTTGAATCCATGGACCAAGAATCTGTGGATATAGAGGGCCAACTGTATTTCCAGTTTCTATGTATGGTTGTGAAAGCAGGAAAGTGAAGAAAGCTGATAGGAAGAAAATCAACTCACTTGAAATGTGGCATTGGAAAAGAATTTTAAGGCTATCTTGGAGAAATAAAAAAGACAAATAAATAGGTCCTAGCAGAAATCAAACAATGAACTCTCCCTGGAAGCCAAGATGACTAAACTATTGTACTTTGGAACAACAACAACAGCAACAACAACAGTGTTTATTTATAATGACCTTTCCACCAAAGGGCGGAACATCAAACATATATAATCAAAAATGGACAATAAAACCATAAAATGCTAAAATACTAAAATAATATCTTATCAATCACTATCCGTCATTAGAAGATGTCTCACTACAAAAGACGATAATACTTGGTAAGGTAGAAGGCAGGAAGAAAAGAGGAAACTGCCTGCCATATGGATCGACTCAATAAAGGAAACTATGGGAGGAAGCAGATGGCACTTTGCACTGTCTTGGAGGCAAGGAAGGGGAGGGGCAGCCTCAAGCTGGGCACCCCAACCCCTTCCCAAATACATCATCAGAGCGCCCGGGGCTCCGTACAACCGGAGCTCCGATTACGTACTTCCACCGCAGCGTCCGCACATGCTGAGGCGGAAGAGATGCTGAAGGTGCACCTAATGCCTCTTGCGGCGCACCTTCAGCGTTTTGCAGAAGGAGTGCCATTTTAGCACTCCTTCCAGGGCCTGAGAAGCTGTGGATTGGGGCCAAGGAGTGCGGCTACCTCGGCCCCAATCCACAGCTTCCCGGGGCAGCCCACAGCCGTCCATCTGCTTAGGCCCTATGCCCCTGAAAAACTACAGATCTCAGAATTTCATAGTGTTGAGCCATGACAGTTAAAGTGGTGTCAAACTGCATTATTTCTGCAGTGCAGATTACACCAATGCCTTTGCAGAACTCCCAGTCAAACTGGGACAGTGGGAGCAGATTTTACATAATAATAATAATAATAATAATAATAATAATAATAATAATTTTTATCCCAAAAGCACACAACATGGACTCTTTGTGCAACATCCAGCTTCCCCTAAGGCAGTACTGGGGATGTTGCCACAGATTGGCTGCAAAGAGGTGAACAGGCAGCACCCAGTGTGGCGTAGTGGTTGAGTGTTGGACTATGACTCTGGAAGCCAGGGTTCGACTCTCTGCTTGGCCATGAAACCCACTGAGTGACGTTGACCAAATCACATGCAATTCAGAATGGCAAACTTCCGCTGAACAAATCTTGCCAAGAAAACCTCATGATAAGTTTGATTTAGGTTCACCATAAATCGAAAATGATTTGAAAGCACACAGCATGGACACACACACACACACAGCTCAATGCTATGGAATTCTGGGATCTGTAGTTTTGTGAGATATTTCCTCTTCTCTGTCATAGAGCTCTGGTGCCACAACAAACTACAAATCCCAGGATTCCATAGGCTGGAGCCATGACACTTAAAGCTGTGTCCAAGTGCATTAATTCTGCAGTGTGGCAGCAGCCCTAAGCATTGTCTGCATGGGCTAAAAGGCTTGTTTCCCCCTGCCTGGTGTTGTCCTGCTCAGACAACGCACAGCCCAAACCCTGGTTCTGGTGTGGGCAGGGCAGATGACACATCCTGCACCAGAACTGGGACATAACAAGGTTAAACAGCGTTTTTAAAACCTGTCTGTTCTCTGAATCTTCCAGGAAGATCCGAAACCCTCTGTTTCTGTGCTGCAGTGACTGTCTGTATGGGAGTCACCTCATTCCAACCTCAGAAGCGAGTAACACATGGTGGCAGTGCCAGGCAGACAGCTGCTGTGGCACAGAAATTGGGGGCTCTGGATATTCCTGGGAAATGCAGAGCAACAGGTAGGTTTTAATAGAGTAATGGAGAAATGAGGTAATGGAATAATGGCGTAATGAGGTTTAACTGTATTTTATTCTTTTCTCAAGTAATCTATTTTAATATTGCCATGATTAATTCTATTTTAATGTATCACTTTTATATGTTTTTAATTGTACTGTTCTTTTAATATTGCGAGCTGCTCTGAGTCCTAGTTTTGGGAGAAGAATGGGATATAAATAAATAAATAAACAAACATCATAATAATAATAATAATAATAATAATAATAATAATAGAGTAATGGAATAATGGAGGAAGAACAGGACAACTAAAGGGTCAGTATCTTGCCTAGTGCAGACAAAGCCTTACTTAGGAGTTTATCATACGGGACAGATCCTGTACAGAAACTGGATTTAAACTGGAAAAAAACCCACAAAAGTGAGTATTTTTTCAGATGATGTTCAGGGTTAACCCAAACAGAAAGTAG
Organism: Phrynosoma platyrhinos; assembly: GCA_020142125.1. NCBI lineage: Eukaryota > Metazoa > Chordata > Lepidosauria > Squamata > Phrynosomatidae > Phrynosoma > Phrynosoma platyrhinos. The sequence continues at coordinate 210,928,760 of CM034708.1, read as the reverse complement.
AAAAACCCCGTAAAAGAGGCTTGTTTTTCAGACGTTAGTGTTAATGAGAATTAACGTGACGTGAACCCAAATGGAAACTAGACAAAACCTGCTCCTTTTTTCTTTTGGGAAAAGGGGTGGGTTTTGTCTACTTTATGTTCGGGTTAATGTCATATAAATAAAAATTATAAATAAAAATTATTATTATTATTATTATTATTATTATTATTATTATTATTATTATTATTATATTGTGCATGAAAAACTACCCGCTTTTGCGGGTTTTTAAATCTGCTTTTCCGGTTTTTAAATCCTGTTCCTGCATGGGATTTTTGCAGTTTGCCCCCATGTGATGAACTCCTTAGTTAAATATTCCTTTAGATAAGTATACTTAACAAAGTAGCATTTCCTGGTTTGACCTAAGTAGCATCACCTAATCTTGCCTTACCATGCAGGAGCTGCTGCAAACAACAGAGGTTTCCACCATCCTTCTGATAGAGGTCTCTAGTGTGAGGAACTGAAGCAGGGATCCTTCTTCTAATTATTGCACCAGAGATCACTGATCGGCTGCACCTTGACTGATAGGGGAACAGGATCTATTGCTCACAGTGGCTGCTGTCCAGTAAGGCAGGACTGCCAGACTTTTACAATCCCAATGTATTCCCCACATTATTGAATACAGAGGGACTGTGAACATGAATCAGTTACAAATGTGTAACTTTAGGTCACACAATTGTAGCTACAAAGTACAATAACATCCCAAATCCACAAAACAGTGATGCCTTTAATTGACCAACCAAAATGCACTAAATACAGGATGCAAACTTTCAAAGCTCCACTGGCTTCTTCATCAGGCAAAAGTGTTAAGAATGATACAGGAGAAAAAAATAAATAAAATGATGATGTTGGTCAAAGGTTTGCATTTTCTCAAGTTGTTGTTGTTCTGTGGAGGAATATACAGTATATGCAAGCAGGTCCCTCCTGCAGTTATGCGTTCCAGCCAGCATGTTTTGGACAATCCTTAGCACTGCCAGAAAACACCCTTGATGCTTTTTTGAGATTGGGCAAAGTAGATTGACTTTCCTCAATACAATCCTCAAATAAGGTCAGCTCAAGCTGTCTTTGCAAAGAACCAGTTTCTTCTAACTAGACCCCTCTTTTCTCCCCAACTTTTAACAGTCTTATTCAACAAATTGTCAAGGTACCATCCATACAAATAACTGATGACATTTTTCTTTTAGTGCAGTACTGAAGAAGGAGGTAACATGGGAGCCAGTGATGTGGAATATCTCTCCAAGAATTTCTCTTCTAATAAATTGACCTAGCCATGGGAAGATAAATTTCTGGTAACAGTTTGGATGTTCCTCTTTGGGGAGGAAAAAAAATGAACCACCTGCAAGCTTTCTGCAAACAACATGTTTTATGGGTGCTCAAGGCAATGCTCGCCCATCACAACCTGACAGTAAGGGGAGGATGAATGGGGTCTTATCTCAGCCACACATGTAACCTTCAATGTCCCCTGGCTTGACCTCCCTCTGCACTCATTTATGAAAATGATTCATCTTTAAAGAGTTTTCCTCCACTGCCTGGAGGCTGTAGATCTTTCAATGCTGGACTTGTGCTAGCTGAGGTTACAATCTCCAGGGGTGGAAGGCATCTCCAGGCATTTAGTTCTCAAGGTTTAGAAATATATACACAGACCCACTTAAAGGGGCACTGAAGGATTATGAAAGGTGATCGCTAACAAAAACACATTATCTCTGTTAACATAAGAAGACCTAGTTGAAATAGACTAAAAGTCTATCTGATTTGGTATCCCTGCTTTCCAGATTGGCAAAGCCAGAACACACAAAAGTTATTTTAAAAACAAACAAATCCAAAACCTGCAACTCCCAGAATCCCCATCCAGTCATGCTGACTGGGGATTCTGGTGTCTCTTCCTTACTACACAACTGTAGCTCTTTGATATCACTTTAACTGCCAGGGACTTATCCTATGGAATTCAGTGATTTGTAGTTTGAATAAGCACTGAATTCTAAATGCCACACAAAACAACAAACCCCAAGATTCTATTAGATGCAACCATGGCAGTTATAGCGATGTCAAAGTGCTATAATTGTGTACTGCAAAGGGGGCTTGGGAGTTGTAGTTCAAAAAAGGAACTTTTCAAAAACCAAGGTAGGTAGTGTAATATGCAAAGACAGATTGATCTCAGTTTTTGTTCTCAGCTCAGCTTTTGTTCTTGTCTTAATTTTAATTTCCCTTTTTTTTGCATCAGTTTGAAACCCACCTATTCTGTGAAAAGGATGCATGATAATCTACATTCATTTCTGTACACATTTATCTCAATATACATATCTCTGTACATCATTTTGCCTCATTTATTCATTTTTGCCAACAATTTTCTCCATCACAAAGCATGTTCATATATTATTTTCTTCACTGTATGTATTTTGGTGGGCCCTTTCCCTTAAGATATTTATTTTTGTATGTGCTTTTGACTAAAGAGCTGCACCACAGAAGCAGAGACCCCCCAAAAAAATAAATGAAAAAAAGAAAAGAAAAGAGGAAGTGTGTTTCTACTTATATATTCTGATTCAAAATATGAAATTTGGTAGGTTGAAATATGAACAAATAAATTTGTCTCCCATATCAGGCAATACACTCAGCCAGCGTCTCCTCTATAAATGGTATTCCATAACATACTAGCCTATATCTAATTGTTAATCCAATTGTTGAGAGTAAACCCATTGAAGCAATAGGATTTACACAAATGTGCATGTACCAAGCTGCTATTGATGTCAATAGGTCTATTCTGTTTGGGACTAATTTAGGTCACCATTGCAGAACATGGAGATTTTATTCAAGCCTCAAACTATATGTTATTTTTTTAGCTACAAACTATCATCTCTTTTAATTGGCTTTATTGATTATGGATGCACAAAGGTGGGTGGATCTTGTCTATAAAGGCAGTGCACACAAAGGGGATGCTTATCTCTTTCTTCCACAATGCAATCAGAGCTAAATCACAATGTATCTAGGAAGCTTAAGGGGAAAATTTCCATTAGCATGTCTGAACATGTCCAGAGGAACAGATAGGTACGTAGGCAGGCATCCTGTTAGTGTCATGTTGTTGTCATAATGTGCCTTCAGGTTTACTCTGGCTTTGTCTGCAGTGAATTTTCCAGTGAGGGGAATCAAATGATGCAGGGGTCATTTTTTTTTTTTTTAGTGCGACTATGCAAATAATCTCACTCACTCATTCCAGCTTTGTTATTCATACTATGGAACTGCATCTATGTTCATCTCTGGGAGTTCGGTTACTCACATGTGCCAGCACTCAAATGAAGATAGAGTCAGCAATGTTAATGCATTGGAAACACATTCAAGGCATGCAGAGTTTTATCCCAGTTTATCCCAGGTCTGTTTGCACTGGTTATTCACATTGCTGACAATGTCAATCTTTTTTTTTTTTTTTAAAACAACAACAACTCAGGGGGGAAAATCCAATATTGATTATCCTGGGTTAAGTGGGGTTTTTTGGCACCCGCCCCGCAAAGTTAATCAGATGCATTCAAAATGCATGTGAACAACAAATATTAAACCCAGATTCAGCCTGGATTATTTTCACCATCTGAATTGGCTCCCAATGAGGGGATGAAAAGATCCAGTGATAAGACTGAGTGATCCTGTAAGGAGGCCTATTTCATAGAATAGAATTGAGAGAGACATCAAGAGCCATCCAGGTCAACCCCTTGTCACGTAGGAATACAGTCTAAGCACCCCCGACAGATGGCCATCCATCCTCTGTTGAAAAACCTCCAAAGAAGGAAACTCCATCACTCTTTGAGGCAATGTATTACACCACCAAACAGCTGTTACTATCAGGAAGTTCTTCCTAATGTTGAGGTGGAATCTCTTTTCCTTAGCTCAAACCCTTTGCTTGAGTCCTAGTCTCTTCCAGAGTTGCAGAAAACAAAGAGAAAGCCCCCCCCCCCAAAAAAAGAACTTATGTGTTGAAAGTTGGCAGGATTGTGTCAGAAGTAATGAGTTGCAGAAATGGATAATCTCCAAGGTAAATGTTTTGGTAAAGTAGGGAATTTTCAAGAAGTGGTGAAAAGACCAGTTTGAGTACCTGGAAGGTGGTCGACTGGGCCATTTGGAGCACCTGCTGCCACCACAGGTAGTTCACTTCTGAGGTCAAAACAAAGTGCCCAACAGTGGTCACAGGCTGGACACCTTGCTTTGCTCTCAGAATGAGTGACCCTTAGTGGTGGCAGATGTACCAGGCATTCCAGCAAGATGCCCATCTACTACCTGAGAAGGGCAGGATGTATGGAGTGATCCTGAAAGGAGATCTATTTCATAGAATCATAGAACTGGAAGAGTCATAAGCCAATAATTATAATGGTAAACCTGCTGTACCTCCTTCTAGCTTTATTTTTCATGTTTTCCCCCATGAAAACAGAACCTGAGTGAAAGTATTTGAAAATCAAAACACAGTTCAAAAACAGACCAGTAAAAGAAAAATACAAGGGTAGAGCATATCCATTGAATCCATGGAAGCCTGCTAAGTCAATAATTAAATAAATCCATTGATTCAATGGGTTTATTCTATTGGGGGACTGCCAACTAAATCAATGCCAAATTAAGTAACAATAAGAATAATAAAAATCTGGTGTCCCCACCAAATTACAGATCCCAGAATTATATTGCATTGAGCCATGGAAGTTAAATTCTATGATTCTATGAATATTTGGGCACAGTTTGAACCATGCATTTATGCCACTAGCTGCTGCTAGTGTTGACACCACTTTAGCTTCCATGGCTCAATGCAATAGTATTCTGGGATCTGTAATTTGGTGGGGACACCAGAGGTCTCTGACAGGGCAGGCTAAATATCACACAAAACTACACATCCCAGAATTGCATAGTACTGAGTCATGGCAGTTAAAGTAGTGTGGCAGCAGCCACTTACTGGGACTTTTCTGTCTTTCCTTCCAGCTACAGATCTGTTCTTGTCTTCTACTTTGGAGAAATTCACTGAATCTTGGCAAAGTGGCATTCTCACTGACTGGCACAGTGACAGAATGCTGGTGGTAAAGCAAATCTCTTCAGGAGTTCGCATCATTGGGAACGCTGCTTCCACCCTTTCCACCTACCTGGTCTGCTAAGCACACTATGAACTGCATGGAGAGAATAAAACAGACCCTGACAACCTTCAGGAGGCTCTACCAACCAGCCCTCAATATGAGACAAGCCTCCACATAATAGCACACTGGAGATGAAAAGTTGCAAGCTGCCAGGGTTTTTTTTTTTGAACAGGGCTGGGCACGTGGGTGTGAAGGGTTAGATAGCTGCTGGAAGAGATTGCTGGAGCATCATTTTCCTGCAGGTGGAAATTTAATTTTGGGAGCCTCCAATTTTTATTTACTGGGATTTTTTTTTATTCCATGCCCCATTTGAAGGCACCATAAAGCCGCCCGGAGCGAATGCATCAGCTCAGCAACTGCATCCCATCAGAAGTGGGTGTGCATCACTCAGTCAGATTTCATTTCACGGCCAATTCGCCAGCATTCTGTGTTTCTCACATAAAAATGGGCAAGCTGAATGAAGCCAAGAGATTGGCTAAGAGGGATTTCTGCTCTCTCTCTTTCACAGTGTTACACTCCTTCTTTTCCACCGTCATCCCTATCCCCATCCCAAGCTGTGCTGAAAGAGGGAAATGGCAAGGCAGGCTGGAACTTGTTACAGATCATTCTTGGCAGAGGGTAGAGAAGAGAACAACTGATTCATTTGTGGTATGGCTATGATCTACCCTTTGTAGTTAACCTAAGGTTGCCAAGTAAATAAAACTGTCAGTTTAACCAAGAGGGATGTGCTCAATCACAAGATTTATTTTGAACACAATTCCCTTTTTGCAACAACTCTGCTGGTTGCCAGTCTATTCTAAACACATGTGTTGGTTATGATCTAAAAAGCTCAGATCCAGGTGATCCAGGGGACTGCATTGTCTCATAGGATTGCCCATATTTTGAGAACTTCTGGGGGGGAGGGAACTCTTCAGTCTTTCCCATCAGTGTTACAAATACACCTGGTGGGAAAACTGGACAAGGACTTCTCAGTGGCTGCCCCCAGGCTCTGAAATTCCCTTCCTAGAGAGATTAGTTTGGTACCTCCTTATGTAGGTAGGTGAAGACTTTAATGGTCCTGCTTATAATTACCTTTCATTCAATTGTTCTTTTAATTAAATTTTACAATTTTGCGAGTGATTGCCTGTTGAGGCCAGGGTTTCATTCCCCTCTCAGCCATTAAATCCTCTGGGTGACCATGGGCAAGTCACATGCTCTCAGTGTCAGGGGAAGGCAATGGCAAATTTACTATGAACAAATCTTGCCACAAAACCCCCATGATAGGTTGGCTTTAGGATCAGTGTAAGTTGGAAACAACTTGAAGGCATGCAACAACAACAAAGAGCTAAAACAAACTGGTTTGAAGAGGAAGCATCAAGCTGTCCCCCCTGATGCAGAATTGGGGCTGTGGCAATGCAGCCCCACTCTGCCATTTTGCCAGCATAAAAAGAAGTGGCAGAAAGCCGCTCCTTTTTTGTGCCAGCAAAACACCAGCTTTTCATTGCTCCTGTGGCATGTGGCATCTAAAAGGCATGCCCTGGAGCATCGAAAAGCTGCCCCCTGTGTGGTCAGGCAGGCGGGCAGCTTCCCAGCAGCTTCTTAGTGGCTTGGGGACATGCGTCGTCTAAACAACATGTACTCTGGTCCTCTGAGAGGAACGTGCTCCAGCCACAAAAAGCTAGGCTCTTGGCTACCTCCCAGAGGGCATTTTCTATGGTTGCCCCCAGATTATGGAATGGCCTGCTGGATGAGATCCATCTGTTTATATCTCTAGACAGCTTTAAAAAAGCTGTTAAGATGGATCTCTTCCGGCATGCCTTTCCAGGATAGAAATCCCGGTCTCAGGAATCCTTCTTAGGGGAGCCCTCCAGGAACCTTCTCCTTAGCCCGCCTCCTTGTCAACATGTAACCGCCGTTTTTCTTTAATGGCTTATCTTATCTGATGTTGTTAATGTTTGTTTTAATCTGTCTGGTTTTAATTCTTAGTAGATTTAATACTTTTTTAAGGGGGGGAGGGTATAGGGGTTTGATTGTACTCTGTATTTTTAACATTTGTTAGCTGCTCCAATTGCGCTCAGAGGGGCGGGTATAAATAAATTTATTATTATTATTATTATTATTATTACTACTACTACTATGCCTCTGGGAAGCTGCCACAAGGGAGCTGTCTGTTTCACCCCAAAGTTTTTTTTAAAGATCTATTTTTATCTGTTTTATTTTTTGTGGGCTGCCTTGACTCCTGGACTGGGAAAAAGGTGGGGGTATAAATACATGCACTCTAACTATCCCACTTTGGCAGGGACAGTTTAAATTAATCCTGTCATCCCACTTTTTCAACTGCTTCCTCTTACTTTCATCTACTCACCTTATTTTAGTTGCTGCAAACTGAGTTCAAAATGCAAAAGTAGTGTATACTCCATTAACTCAGCAGGGGTGGAAGGAGAAGATGAATTGCTGCCCTTCCCAGTAGGTTTAGACAAAGAAAACTGCTGCACCTTGCCCTAGCTTGTGAGTTAAAATATGGCTAACATTAGGATAGTACCAGTCATCATATTTTCCATCTGTATGTATGGATGTGAATGCGGAACATTGAAGAAAGTTGATAGAAAGAGTATCAGCTCATTTGAGATATGGTGCTGAAGGATTCTGCATATACTATGGACAAATAAATGGTAGCAAATATGCTGGAACTCTCCCTAGAGGCTAGGATGACTACTGAGACTGTCATCTTTTGGCTATATAATGAAAAGACAGGACTCACTAGAAGAGACCAGTGGCATCACTAGGGTTTGGCATCACCTGGTGCGGTAATTCATTGTGTCACCCATCTATTGACCTCCTCCCATACTATACCATACAGAATGCTTAGAAAAGTTTTTGGTACTAACGTTACTCATAAATTACAATTCCTAATGGCAATAGTTGTGACATAAACAACTAGAAAAATTAAAATTATACCTTAAATTACGATATTATACACACAGCCTACATGTATTTACATGTATATAATTTCATGCGATTTAAGTGAAAATTTGGTAAGATGTGATATTTTCAATGAAAAATTTAAAAACAATTACAATACTTTTTTAAAAAGTGTTTCAAGTTTTTTTAAAAAATAAAATTTTAATTAAAATAAAAACCCTGGGGCCCCTCCTTTTCCCTCCCACTGAATCTTGCTTCACTGACATCATCGTTTCAGCATTTTAAAGGGATGCAGGCGAATGTCACAGCTGGTTTCTGCCCAAAGGCAGATGTTTTGGGAGTAGTGATGTCAGCCTTCCTTAGGGTGTCACCTGGTGTGGCCTGAAGCTCCTGCACCCACCTAGAGAGATCCCTGGAAAAGATGATAATGTGGCGGTCAGCAGGAAAAGAGGAAGACCACACTGCAGATTAATAGACTTAAGAATGACACAGCCCTGGGCCTGCAGGACCTGAGTAGGGCTATTGAGGATAGGACAACTTGGAGGTCTCTGATTCACAGGGTCAACATGAGTCCAAGTAGACTTTGAAGACAGTTATCAGCAACAACAAAGCCTCCTATACCTGCTGCCTTCCTAGTTGAGATGTTTCCCTCACCTCCATACCAGCCAAGAAAGATCTCAATTAGTCCCTTCACAGGATCAGAGAATTAAAATGTACTATCCCTATCTAGATCTAGACTAACCCTTTACTGGAAAAAGATCCTCTTTTACATTTCATTTTCTGGTATGCAACAGCCAGCATAGCTATTTTTCTGATCTCTTGCCCCTTCATGAGTGCTATTCACTTAAAAACAATATTTCACACACTGTATAATGGTGTAGATTCTATCACATCTATTTTGTCCCAGGTGGGATAGATGTTCTTCCAGACATGTAAACTAATAAATAAGGATGAAATATAGTGCCTTTCTTTTCCTTTTCTTTAAATGAGAGCTAGGGAAGTGATTAGAAATATACATCCCCACTAGTGATGCCTCTTGCCCTGCCTTATTTCATGACCTTTACAACTTTTCCTGAACCCGACTGGCTATCAGGGATGTAGCTTTTGGGGGTGGAAGAATGATGACATTGCTCCATAAATAGGAATTCTGCCCCGCAAGGTAATTTTCTTTCAGTCTCCAAATTTCTAGCATTGTAGGGTGAGACAAAATGATCCACACCTATTTGCAGTGTTTTGCATTCCCTTGGGGACTTTGCTTGCTCCTTTCCTAAATTTCTAAATGGTGAACTCAAGATTTAAATTGCTGCAATGCTAGAATTTTTGAGACTAAAGGAAATTTTTATTGGGGAGCAGAATTCTTATGGGGGGGGGAACAATGTCCTCATTTTGCCCCTTCAATGCTGTTGAAAGACCTCTTCTCCTCTGTGACAGTATCAATTCCTTTTTTTAAAAGTAATTAAGCTAGTAGCCATGACCAGATTTTGCAATAATAAATGCCAATAGTTAATTATATGTTGGGTAAAGATGTACATGTCTGCACAAACCTGAAGCTTGATTAGTGTAATGCATGTTGTGTGCATGGAAGATTCGGGGGAAGTTCAAAAGTAGCATCCTGCTTCCAAAGGCAACTTTCTCTGTTTTGATGAAGCCTAAGAGAGACCCTGCAGGGAATCTGTTAGGTAAGGTTGCCAGTTCAAGATAGTTTTAGGCCCTGAGGTTTCCAGGCCAAACTTGAGATCTCAAAATGGCCCCTGTTGATGTCATCAAGCATTATCCATTAAGTACTAGCCAGAAATTAAGACAGACATCTTAGCCAAAGGGCTGTTCCCAGATCAAGGTGAAAAGAAGGGATTATGCCTTCTCATTTACTTTGAAAGGGATAAGGGATATGGAACATTTAATTTAGCTTGCTTGCTTCTAGCAGGATGCAAAGCAGAATGAAGAGTGAGCCCTAGCACCATGAGAACTAGGAGGGAAGAGGAACTAAATTTAGGAATATATTGGCATTCGTATAGCATAGAGATATGTAGACACCCCTCCCAAGAGCCTTTGCAAGTTGCAGCTACCAATTAATGGAGCCTTGGAAATTGCAAGAAGATGGTATTCTCCAGACTGAGCCAGAGATTTTCACCCAGTCCTTTTCTCAATCTGTAGAATTTGCATCCTTATCTCCTGCCAGGATATGGCCCATAAAAACTAGAGACTCAGTACCAGGCTCTGAGATCTGATAATGCTGCAAGGTCCATTGAGCCAGCTGATAATCTCTCCTCCTTCTCCAGGGTAAAGCTTTTATTCTGGGAAGAGAACTGAGCTGAGATCTGTCTGTCTGTTCTATCTATCTATCTATCTATCTATCTATCTATCTATCTATCTATCTATCTGATTTTTAATAATATAAATGCAAAGAAATCAACAAAAGAAAAAGTTAAAGGGAGTATTACAGTGGGGCTGAGAGGAAGAAAAGAAACTCATTTGAAATGTGGCGCTGGAGGATGGTGCCATGGATATCATGGACTGCCAAAACATCAAATAAATGGATCCTAGAGGATGCAGTAGCTCAAGTGGTTAAGACACTGAGGGGCTCTGCAGACGGCGCAAAGCACCGTCTTCAAGCCAGGGAAGGGGAGGGGCAGCCGGCCGCCCCAACTCCTTCCCAAGGACATCATCGGACTGTGCGCTGCTACACACAGCTAGCACTCCAATGACGTCTTTCCAGCATAGTCTTGGCACGGGCTGAGCCGGAAGGAGTGCAGAAGAGGTGCACAGTGCCTCTTCCGGCGCCCCTTCTGCCCACTCTGGAAGGAGTGGCATTTAGTGTGTGTTAGCAGCAGCCCCAATACTCTGCTTCTCGGGCAGTCCACAGCCACCAGTCTGCTCACCCCCTGACTCTGTTGATTGCAAGATCATCTGGTTGGCAGTTTGAAGCCCAAGTGCTGCATGATGGGCTAAGCTTCTGTCACTAGTCCCAGCTTCTGCCCACCTAGCAGTTTGAAAGCATGTAAGTGCAAGTAGATAAATAGGTACCACTTCAGTGGGAAGGTAAACAACATTCTGTGCAATTATGCTGGCCACTTGATCATAGAGTAGTCTCTGACAATGCTGGCTCTTTGGCTTAGTAACAGAGATGAGTGCCGCCTCATATGGTCAGACATGACTTGAAAGCCTTGTCAATGGGGAATACCCTTACCTTTACCTTTAGAGGAAATCAAGCCTGAACTCCCCCTAGAATCCAGAATGATGAAACTGAGGTGGACATATCACAAGATGATGTGACTCACTGAAAAAGGCAGTAATGCTGGAAAAAGTGAAAGGCAGTAGGAAAAGAGGGAAACTGCAACACCATGGCCCTGAGTTTGAAAGACCTCAATAGAGCTGTTGATGACTGTAGCTCTCATAGGGTCAGAATAAGTCAAAGTTGATTTCATGGCAATTGACAGCACCAACTTCAGCTAAATGTTGGTAACATAATAAAGATAATGCATCCTTGTGGTACATGATATGGGCATGCCCAATGGTAACTGATTTTTTCCCTTTCAGAAATTATAGTGTATTAATTTTGTATTAATATCTTTGACATTTATGAATGTGTTTATACATCTAAAATGCATTCCTGAAACTTGGAACTTAAGAGACAGCCAACTCAAGGCTAGAAAGACAAATATTTCATATCCATCTCTCGATGGCCAGAATATATTCTTGCTTTAGCGATGCATGAACATGTATATAGATTTATCTCCAAGTAAATCTCTTTGGAGTATACATTACATGGAGAGAGGCCCAGCATGATGCAGATTAGATACTAATAAAAAAAAAGGGACCAGCGGATTTAATCAAAATTAAGCTTGTATTGAGAACTCTCTGGAATAATAATTCCATCTTTGTTCTTTAGTCATATATAAGGTTCTCCTAGGCCAGATGGTATTAAAGGTAACAACCTCAACATGCCTTACTCAGGAGATGCTAGTTTGAATGTCTCCCTAAAAGTTTAGACACAGCATGTACCTGTTTGTTATCATAGGAGATTGTTGCACATGCTTTTCAGCCCCATCCGTGCACGAGATGGGATTGGGTTTGAATGGGAAAAAATGGGAGGTGTCTTTCAAAATCAGCCAGCTCAGCATGGCTCAGGGATGGATAATGATTGGCTGGTGGCCTCTGTGGCATTTTTGTGTGTGATAACACCAGTTTTTCCCCCATTCAAGCCTGATCCTGTCCCGTGCACGGATTGGGCTGAAAAGCATGTATGATAATCTCCTTAGTGATGTCCTCTTTCTTTATGTATTAGTCTGCAATTAGTTTGTGGTTCTTTGTCATCTGTTTTGTAGTCTGCTGTGCTCTCTCTTATCCATGTTTGAAAAGCATATCTCACAGAGCTTCTCACCATATAATGTTATGAAACCTTTGGTATCGGTACAGTATAAAGTAAAGTAACCAAAGAAGACCAAGGATTCATCTGTACTGCAGAAATAGTCCAGTTTGACAACACTTAACTTCCATGGCTCAATGCTATGGAATCCTGGGAATGATTTGTTTGTTGTGGCACCAGAGATCTTTGACAGATAAGGGTAAATGTCTCACAAAAACTACAGTTCCCATAATTCCATAGCATTTAGCCATGGCAGTTAAAGTGAAGTCAACCTGGATTATTTCTACAGTGCAGATGCAGCCCAAACCTGCTTTATTGCTCTGGTAGACTCTCTGTATGGCATGGTGGTGTGGGACTGGCTGTTGCTCAACTTCTGTTTGAAAATCCAGTTATTCTGCTTGTAAAATGAACTACTGTTACTTGCATTCCTCAACAGATGGAACATCTGCAAGGAATTTCAGGAACTGATTTCAGTTGGTTCTCTTTAGTTTGAGCTGGATGAGCTTACTTTAATTATGATGTGCCATCACATGATACTGTCAACTATTGGCTTCACCTCTTCATTGTGCCACTGAGTAAGATGGTTTGTACTTTCTTGGGTATTTATTGACTAATTACATTGCTATCTCACCTTTCGTCCAATCTGCTCAAGGTAGGATAAATGGTCTTTGGTTTCCTTTCCACTGTATCCTGTTAACTATCTTGTAATACTGCAATACTGTAAAAGAGAAAATTTAATTGAATAGAGATACAGACTGATGGGATACCCTAAATTAGTAAAGTGACTTAATAATAGGTGAAAAGTGACTATTAAAGATCAAGATAATTAAAGCTATTGTTATAACACACAGTGGATTCAATATCTAAAATTGCATGTATATGAAGACAATGAGTGAACATTGAACTAAGGTTGAGTACAAACTGGAGATACTTTGGAAGTCAATTGTAAATATTTGTACATAATTATTGAAAAAGAAATTAATATGTCAATTTTATAGATATGTTTGAATAGTATATGTTAATAAAATATAAATTAAAAAATAAAATAAAACAATCTTGTTAGGCAGTTCATCCCCCTCCACATGGACTGGGAGGCAAAATATGAAAGAGAAAGAAAGAAAGAAAGAAAGAAAGAAAGAAAGAGTCCAAATAATATTTTGAGCATCAACAACTGGCATATAAAAGCAATCCAAACATCAAAACCCGTATATCCAGAAAAGAGTGACAGTATTTACTTTCTTGTCTTTTTCCTCTTGTAAAGCTGTGCATTTACAGAAAGATCTCCTCCTTTTGTTAACATTTGCTTCAAATTATATAGCCAGTAGATACTTGTGTTATCTCTGGGAGATATCGGAGAGGTGATATTACTGCTTACAGAGGGCTTTTTACACCCATGACAGGGAGCTCCTCAGAGTTTCTTAACTGACAAAGAATAATCTAATGTACCTGATGTACCAAAAAAGGTGAAACAAATAGCCAGTGCTATCACAAGATCAAGGGGGAAAAAAGCACATCTATGGCAGGAGAATCTACTATTGGTGGTGGCATTCTTCTACCTTTTCAAAATGGAGACCTCTAGATGGGGGGGGGGATGTCTCTAGAAGTATTGAGAGTTTACAACTCCTTTTTTTATTTCTTTGATTGTGCAACTCATCAATGCTTCCAGTTTCTTTCTTGAAAGATTCGTTTCACATGCAACATCCAGTCTAGTGCAACATTTCAAAAAATATCTGTTGAGCCTTTCAATATTATTATTCAGGAGTTACAGACAACGTGCTCAACTGCTTAGCAATATTACACTAGTTAAACCTTAGGATTATTTTGTTTTAGCTCTAAAATCACCTTTTCCATCACTTGATTTCTGTTGAATCTATGCCTGGGAAATAATTTCTGTCTTTACTCATGGCCATCTTAGCTATGGCTACTTATCTTAGTATGCAAGCTGCATAACCTAGAAGCCTGCCCCAGATCCACAAAGCCCTCCACTTTAAAATGAACTTGATTTTAAAGCAAATTTTGCCCTCTAACTCTGTAGAAACCCCCCAAATACATAAAACTATGCAAAAATGCCTCAATCACCACCCAGAAACCTATTGTTGTTGTTAACCACGCTTGAGTCAATCTCGGCTCATGGTGACTCTGTGGATGAGATGTGTGCAAGACTCCCTATCCTCCACTATTATTTTAAGTTCTTGCAGATTCATATTCGTGATCTCCTTAACTGAGTCCATCCATCTTGCATGTGGTCTTCCTTTTCCCCCCTACTCCACCTTTCCTAACATTATTGTCTTTTCTAATGATTCATGTCTTCTCATGATATGGCCAAAGTATGACAGCCACAGTTTGGTCATCTTTGCCTCCAAGGAAATATCAGGCTTGATCTGTTCTAGGAACTATTTATTTCTTATTTTTGCTGACTATGGTATCCTCAGCACTCTTCTCCAGTACCACATCTCAATGAATTTATTCTCTTTTTGACCATTTTCTTAACTGTCCAGCTCTCATATCCATGCATGGTAATGGGGAATACAGTTGCTTGTGCGATTCTAACTTTTGTGATTAGGTTGTATATCTTTACTTTTTAGGAGCTTTTCTAGTTCTTTCATAGCCACCCTTTCCATTCTTAGTCTTCTTCTGATTTCTTGACTGCAGTCCCCATTCTGATTAATGTTTGATCAATAGTATAGGAACTGTTTTACTATTTCTATGTCCTCCTTATCTAGGGTGAACTTGTGAAGATCCTCCGTGATCATTATTTGTTTTCTTTATGTTTAACAGTAATCCTGCCTTTGCACTTTTTTCTTTGACCTTCCTCAGTAGATTCTCTAGGTCTTTGGTGTTTTCTGTTAGTACTACGGTGTCATCTGCATATCTTAGATTGTTGATGTTCCCTCCTCCTATTTCCATTACTCCCTCTTCTCTCTCCAAGCCTGCTTTTCTTATAATGTGTTCTGCATACAAGTTGAAAAGGTGGGGTGAAAGGATGCAACCTTGTCTGACCCCTTTGCCAATTGGGAACCATTCAGTTTCTTTGTGTTTTGTTTTAATAGTAGCCTATTGTCCTGAGTACATTTCTCATCAAGACTATTAGATGGGTTGGCACTCCCATGTCTTTAAAGATGTTCCACAGCCTTTCACGATATATGCAGTCAAAGGCTTTGCTGTAGGCTATAAAGCCCATGCTGATTTTCTTTTGGAATTCCTTGGCACACTCCATTAGCCATCGTATGTTTGCAATGTGATCCCTGGTTCCTTTTCTTCTTCTGAACACTGCTTGGACCTCTGGGATTTCTCTCTCCATGTATGGTTGGAGTCTATGTTGCAGAATTTTGAGCATGATTTTGTTGAAACAGCTACTGGGCAGCAACAATAGGGATGGGTGACACTCATGTTGAGAAAACAGCAGTGATACCATAGCTACCATATGTTAGCACTGCACACATAATGGAGGCATCTGGACTTGCTGTGAGGGAGGGCCTGGAGGAAAATTGGTCCCTGGCTCCCACACAGTTGCCAACCTTTGACCTAGATAATTCCATTTTTCTCCCCTTTGTGATTTTTGTGACTGTGTGTTTGTCATAGGAAACTGAAATCTGGAAGTGTTGGCCTTATCTCCTTACACAGTTGGTGACGTTTTGACAATGAGACCTTTCTGCATCATTGAAATTTCATGAGTAACTGAGTAGAAGCAACAACCTGTTTGATTGAAGAATGGTTTAAAAATATTCACACATAATCCTAATGACTGCATCATAAGCACAATGACTTTCTACTTTCTGTAAAGACCAAACTATTAACTCCATACCTTTGGGCTCTCAGAAGATGCGCTTGGCTGGAGCAGACCATTCCAATCTTGGTTTTTCCATTCCTGATGTTGTCAGACTTGTTTCTGCTTCTCTTACTAGCTATCAGGTCCTGACCTTAGTTTTGCTTTGTCATGGAGATAGTCAGGTGGAAGGAAATATGAGCATTTTAAAAACAAAAACATAGTATCATCAGAATGTTGTCCTTCAAGGGATGGAAAAGGTGAGGAGCAATAAGGAAAGCCAGTGTCAGAAAGCTACAATTTTTGTAAATGAACCAGGAGAACCTGAAAAGCTGGCTCTGGGAAGAGATCAGGAATGAAGACAATTTTTCTTTCTCCATCATCATGTCAGTGGTGGTTCTTATTCTTATCAATATTTATGAAAGCTTTCCACACTGCGAAATATCAGATATTTGTGGCCAGGTGAGCATATAGCCTATCTCAAATTTCCAAAATCAGGGGTCAAGCAGTAAGTACAAACCTCCAGTTATATATATGGGACTGAAATATAAAATGTCTGAGATGAAGCAATGACAAAGAGTAAGACATCTATTCCCCCTGGTGGTATATGTGGGATCCAAATCAGTAGGGTGGTGAACCTACTTCAGGTTTTAGAAGAAGTATTCAAAGTTTTCTGAAGGAGCTACCCAAGGTGCTTAAATCAATACTCAAAACAGGTTCAGCAAGTTGGATCTCTTTTAAAGATCAGCACTTAATCTAAATGTTGAAGTAAAAAGTTTGAAGTAAAACCCAGTGGGGATTTACTGCCCCGATCACAGTTGACCCTGCTTCTTCTGCATGTTGCTAACCAAAACCCTCAAAGAAACCACCCAACAGTAGTAGAAGGACCTAAGGCTAAACTAGAGGAAGCAATGGAGATTCCCATTTCTTTCTATGGTGGGAAAGAACAGCCATTGGGATGGGATTAGGGACAAAGATCTGTTTTAGGATACAGTGCCTTTTGAAGGAAGTTAATCTTTCTTCTCTCCTGCAATTTTTAAAACTGGAGGTTGAAGAAGCATACATATTTGTCTGGTTTTTTTTTTAAAGTTATTTTCAGTCCACACTCAAAAAGTTATTTTTTCATTACAGGTCCTAGAATCCCCTCATGACTATGGCCAATGTCCATGGAAGCTGGAGAATCTCTGGAGTTATAGGCCCCCAAAGTATTTTTTTTTCCTGAACCTAGCTCTCAGCCTAACTATGAAGAACTTTGCAAATGCTGGGAAGTTCTTAAATAACCAAAGAATTATTTTGTCCTTCCATTAGACACATCCAAACACTTGTGGCACCATTATTCCCATCATTTGTAAATGTAGTAAGAAGGACTACATTGTACATGTCTGCCATATAAGTGTTGAAGACTATGATAAATCTTTTTTAAAAGGTGGTAACCCTGACTTAGGATTATCAGGGACTGAAATCTAGGCTGTTAAGAATTCTGGGCCTGGACAGAGATAGTTTCCAGTTTCTGTTTTTACTTCATTTTTTTTAAAGTCCAATTTTTCACACCCAAAAGAAAAAGAAATGTGCAAATTCAGGTGAATTTTTACCAGCAGTGAATGATGAGATAGATTTGATGAGAATAGGATTTTTTTCTGCATTTCAGTTCTTTCTGGCCTGAGGTTGAAATAATTTACCTTGTTGAACTATGATTCCCATAATCTCTCCCCCCCCGCCAGCATTAGGGCCACATTGGCTGAGGATTCTGGGAGTTGGACTCTAAAAAAGTAATCTTCCCAAACTCTGAGCTGAAACAAAATTTTCAACCATCTTTAGTTGGGAGCTTAAGGGGGTTGTAGACTGCCAGAAACAGTGCAAATTGAGTCCACTTTAAGGGTTAGGGTTAGGGTTAGGGAATCATGTAGTTTATTGTGGCACCAGAGCTCTCTGACAGAGAAGGCTCAATGTCTCAGAAAAAAAACCCAATTCCCATGATTCCCTAGCACTAACCCTAACCCTAAAAGTGGACTCAATTTGCACTATTTCTGGCAGTCTGCAACCCCCCATAGTCAGTGGTTCAGCTCTTTCCTCCCATTATGGAGAATCATAGTCTTGGTAAAACTCACATGAGATCACAAGACAAGAAAAAGTTGCAATCCATCTGCATGCCAGCCTTCCATGCTGGCCTGTCTACAAAAAATGTTGACTATTTGATAATGCAATATCTATGCTCAATATTAACATGATAATCATTAACATGATAATCCATGGCCTAAATACTACTGTAAGAGTCAGCATACTGTATGGTTTGACTGCTGAATTAAGGCTCTCAAGCTGGGTTCAAATCATTTCTGGGTCAAAGAGACCTAATGGATGATCTTGGATAAATCACATGCTCTCGGCATCAGAGGGAGGCAATGGCAAACTCACTTCTGAACAAATCTTGCCAGGAAAACTCTGTGATAGAGTCACCATAAGTCAGAACTGACTTGAAGGTACACAACAACAACAAATACTATTGTGACTCCCAAATACAGCAGACTATTTAATGATTGAATTGACTCACCATTTAATAATTGATTCATTGGATTTTCTGCATTTATGACTAATCAACAGGATTCTAGACAATATCAGTTCCTGCTAAAGTTCCTAATAAAGCCTGGAGTTGAATCATTGCATCATTTACATGGGAACCATCAACACCAGTAGTTCAGGTAATGGGATATTTTAAAATGGCAAATAGAACCTTTTTATGGTAATATCTTTATATGTAATCCCCTGATAAATATGCTGACTCTGATCCATAAACTGAAACAGGAAGCACTACTTAACATGAGCATAAAAGCAGGAATTCAACTGGTCAGAAAGGAGGTTTCTCTTTGGAAGAACCTCTTTGAACATTGACCGAAATCAGATTGCAGTGAACAGGTTCATCCCTGGGAGCAGACATTCAAATCAGAGTTATAATCTTTGAAGTCTTGGTGAGAATTCCAGAGAGGAAACCAAGAAGGCAGGTTGGAATCTGAGGTTGTTCTCCAATCATTTCTGCCTTTGGATTCAATACTGAATGTCTAATTCCTTCTGGATTTTATAATATCCATGCCCATCTGGGAATGAGGAGAGGAAGACAATGTTTCCCATTCCACTTTTGGACAGTGATACATATCTCCACTTGCCCAAGATATAAGGAATGGAGTTCTATCAATCTGAGAGCCTTAATTGGGTTGAGCATTCTTCTGTGTAAAGAAAAGCTGGGGATTAGACAGAATATAGGTGTAGCCAAGTAATGGCTAGGTGCCCACTCTTTCATCTGCCCTGGAGCAGGTGGGTGGGAAGTGGGTGAGGACAGAAGGGTGGAGTTTGGATGAAAACCGAGCTCCACCCTTTGGGGAAAACAGATGGAAAGTGATTGACAAATAGCTTAGGCTGACAGAAAACCAAGAGTAATAGCTAGGATCCTGGGAAATGGTGAAAGGAAGAGCAACTTATTGACTTCTAGTAATGGTTGAAGTGTTGCAGCTGACCCTCCAACATGTCATAGAAGGTAATACAGTTGGAATCACAGAGCTGGAAGGGAACCCAAGGGCCCCCTAATCTAGTTCTACTTAAAGTGGTATCCATGGACTGGGACTAGTCTCTGAGTTATTGGCTGCTGGTCTGCAGAGAGTTTTCAGGAAAGAAGAAGAAACAATTGTAGCCAATGGGCACAAATATGGTGTTGTTCCCTGGAGTATTGGGGAAGAATACTTGCTGGCCCATCCTTTGCATCAAATAGCTTAAGAACTACTGCTCTGTTCAGCCCTCTGCCATTACAGCAACTGGCCATTAAAATACCCCTGAAAAGTGGCTATCTAATCTCTATTTGCAAGTATTCAGTGGAGAAGAGTCCACCATCTTTTGAGATAGAATTCAAGGGCATTGTCTTCAATATCAGTGTGCAAAGGGATCTTGTAGCACTTTTGAGAATAAGTCCAACTTTTGTGAACTTTCAAGCTTATCACACACCCTAAAGAGGCCTTTTGCCTCTTCTGGCTTCTATCCTTGATCGGGGATACTGCCGGATGTTATCTGACATAATTTGCTGCTGATTCTGCTGGGATGTTGCTGACCAAAGGCAGCCCTACTTGAAGCCGTGCTCAGCTGGCACTTTTTTGGAAACAGAAGTTTTCCGTCTTGAGAAATTGGCTGGCTGAGTGGTCCTTGGACCCAGGCTGCATTTGGCAGGCAGCATTGCAGCAGAATCGGTGGCAAATTATGTCTGATAACATCCAACTGTATCCTCGATCAAGGACTGAAGCTGGAAGAGGTAAAATGTCTCTTTAGAGCATGCAATAAGCTCCTTGGTCTACTTCCTTAGGTACAACTGAGGTCATTCTTAGAGTGGAAAATGTTAATGGATAATTTAATATCATTTAAGTCTCCTGTTCTCTGCTAGTACTTTGCACATTTAATTTTCTTTTGACCTGCAACCCCAGCCTTAGATTTGTACTTTATATAGAAACCTGAAACTTCAGAGACCACTTGGTCATGAAAGTTCATGCTTTAATTAACATGGAGCACCAGAATTCTATATGACCCGTCATTCAATGTACATTTATATACATTTAATTATGTAACAGAGGCACTAATAAACCCTGTTAGTGAATCACAAGGATGCATAACAGGACATCAGTAAAAGTGCCTGATGCTGCACATTGGTGCCTGATGCACAATAGGACCAATGTGAGCATTGATCCTGCAGTGCATCAGCTCTGTTGGGCATCAGTCCTTTGGCCAGTTCTGTTACATAGTTATGTAACAGCAGTCCTCTATTGTATACAGATGCTGTGCATCTTCACAGTTCTAATTCCTGCACGTGTAAGTCCTCTTACAAAAATGCAACTCCCACACAGGATTCTGCCCATCATCTCTAGGTGACAAAGAATGCTTTGTTGTTTTTCTGCAACTAATAACACAATCCTAAATGGATGATGAGATAGCCCCATCAATTTGCAGGACCTAAGCAGAGCTGTGGAAGAAAGGGGGACATGGAAAAGTATCATCCACAGGGTTGCCATGAGTTGGGGTCAACTCCAAGGTAGTTAACAACAAGAAGAAGAAAAATGGATGAGTGACAACTTGTTACAGCTTGTTGAACCCAGATTCCTCTCAGCTTCTGAATGGTGGAAATCACTTAGAACTACCTAACATGGTAGGTATGTTTCTGTGCTGTGAGAGGTTTGGAGCTGGAATAACTTGGATCCTTCTACACTCCACCCCTTCTCTTCTCCTCTTATGGCTATTCTGTCATCCAGCAGAGCAGTTGTGCCAGCATACATCTCTGCTGGCAGATCTCCAAGATTAGCTGACAGATGGGGGTTATGCTGGCAAAAGATAGTTCAGATGGCTGGTTCAGCCAGCACAAGAGACAGTTGCCTCTTTCTAACACCTTACAACTAGTACATCTTTGAGTCAAGATTGCACTGTAACACAGCTACAGAGTAACTACAGGCATGCTATACCTAGACCAAGGACATCTAGTTTCTATTTGGAGTCTCTATGCAGACTCTAAATCTCACTAGTGACTTTGCGCCAGACACTATCTCTCTGTGCACATTGCTGTTGTGAGGAGATCATGGGTGGAGGCAGGAAGTGAGTATATGCTGGCCTGGAGCATTCATACATGAATATCATAAGTGAATATCAGACAACAAGCACTTCTCTTAATGTGACTGCTGGCTGTTAGAGTGGGCTTTGGAGGGACATTTATGATTGCAGCAATATTCCTATTGTCATGACTATATCCGTATTCAATATGGAGCAGTTTAAAATTGAGGACACTAGGTCACTTTTTGTATATTTTATTACAACCACTTTAAACTTTATTTAGTTTTAATTTTTGGAGACCAGGGACTGAGGACAAGAATAATAATACTGTCAGCCCTCTCTATTGGTAGGGGTTTGGTTCCAGACCCCCCTTCCCAGAGATACCATAAAATGTGGGATCTCAATTTCCATTAATGTCAATGGACGCTGGTGTGCATGCCATTGACAATAATGAGGCGGGGTCATACATGGATACTACAATCCGTAAATGGCTAGCTTACTGATCTGGAGGCCCTACTATCATAATCATCATCATCTTTGCTATCATCATCATAATCATCATTATCCTGCAGTATTGCTACAGTGGGTCCTTGGTATTGGCTGGAATTTGGTAGCAGGACTCCCAGTGGATACCAAAATCCATAAATGCTCAAGTTACATTGTATGCAATGGCATAATAAAATGGCAAAATCAAGGTTTGCTTTTACTGTGTGTATGTGTGTATGTGTATATTCAAGCTGTGGATAGTGGAATCCTTGGATGCAGAATCCATAGATATAGAAGGCCAACTCTGCTACTACTACTACCACTACTACTACTAAATGGCCACAGTTCTTGAAGATTGCAGCCCCAGTGTTGGAACTGATGGCCTCCTTTCTCCTCCACAATGAAGAAACAACATGCATGAGTCAAGACAACAGATGATCTGGTAATGCAACTCTGATGCTCAGAGAGAGAGCTGGAGGTAAAGCAACGTGTGTTGACAGGCGCACCGCAGCGGAGGCGAACCTGCAGTGTCAGCACCTGAGCTTCACAATCAATCATCTTGAGGACGCTCATGCAGGACAAGAGCTGAGGACTGCAGGGGTGGCAAGATGATGAAAGGGGCACAGGTGCACTGCAGGTGTGTGAACACAGGAATTTGCATGCAGAGGTTGCCTCTTCCCTCTGAAGTCCTCCCTGAGATTAAAACACATAGGCACAAACAGAACCAAGCACGTTAATTAATTTACACAATATCCCGGGTGGTGGAGAAACAAACAAATCTATGGGTGTGAAAGGGAAATTAGTTTACTATCGTTCTCCTCCATGCATGTTGCATCCCATCTGGGATTCTTTGCTGTTTCTTCAGCTTGCTGTGTGCAGCAGATGGATCATCGCTTTTGTGGTGAATGCTGAAGAACTGAAGATTTGGAAAATTAGCCCCTACCCCCTCCAGTCGACAATCACAGGTTCATCAACACTGTAGAAATAATGCAGTTCGACACCACTTTAGGTGCTGGAGCTCCATCCTATGGAATCTTGGGATTTGTACTTTTACAAGGTCTTTAGCCATACCTGCCAAAGAATGCAGGTGCCTTATGAAACCACAAATCCTAGAGTTCTATAACATGGAGCCATGACAATTAAATTGGTATCAAATTGCATTGTTTCTGCAGTGTAGATGCATGCCACATCCTACATGGAGAAGGTGGAATGTGATTTATGTTCAAGCAGTTAAATGACAATTGCACAATGTTTCTTCTTAATGAATTACAAGGTTGCACAATCGAATGTGTCCATGCATCACATGGACAATGTGAGTGTATATCTATGTGCATTGTACAAGCATGTACAGCACCACTTCTGCAACCTTGAACTTCATATGGCTATTCTATATCAGCCAAATATATAAAACCATGGTTGGTATTTATGATCTCAGTTATGAATACATAACTTAGAGATATGCATCTGTAACTCATATTCAGGATCCCTATGTATTCAGTAGTGTAGGGAATTTGTAGAGATTATAAAAGTCCCAAAATCCAAGCTTACCATGCAGCAGTTGCAGTGAACAATGATGGAGAGATTTGTTCTCTTGTTAATAGGGACACAGCAGACTGGCATACCCACTTGCCTCCTTCCAGCAATCTCTGCTGCAAGAAATAATTTTGATAGGATTTTTGCTTCTGATTCTAGCACTGGAGATCATTAATGGGAGATGGAAACACCAGAATACTGAATCCTGATTGATAGAAGAATAGACCCTTGTTGCTCTCAGCAGCTGTTAGGGCAGGAGATGCTGCTTAATTAAACATACTAAAGCTCATCTACACTGCAGAAATAATCCAGTTTGACAGTGCTTTAACTGTCATGGCTCAATGCTGTGAAATTCTGGGATTTGTAGTTTGCTGTGGCACCAGAGCTCTCTGACAGAGAAGGCTAAATATCTCACAAAACTACAAATCCCAGAGTTCCATAGCATGGAGCCATGGCCATTGAAGTGATGTCAAACTGGATTATTTCTACAGTGTAGATGCAGCCTAAATAGCTGATCTAGAATCTTGGCCCACTTTTGTAGGGGGACATATATATGTGTAAAACACCAACAGAATTCAAAACACACATATAACATGTACTCCTAAAAAGTAGATACAAATGATGAAAGAGTTTCATATCAAAGATGGGCACTGTAGTATATACTGATATATGCAAGCAGTTTTGTATTAGCATGCCTTGTAGAAAAATGCACATTATTTTGTGCATTATTTTCTGCCCCTAATCCATTAACATAAAAAAATTGGGAAGGAGTTCTCTGTGGATTATTGAGGACCGAGGCACATGTGAGATGGATTGTGTTTAAATTGTACATCATTTATCAGGAGAATGACACCCAAAAGGATCCAAAAATACAAGCAGGTGTGTTGATCCATGTCAAGAAACTCTTTTGAAGAGTTTTGTCTTTACCAGGATCAGGTCTTTTGCAAGCAAATGGCTCCCAATTCAAGACCAACCCAACCAAAATACTTTGCATTACAAGCAGGGTAGCTTTCAAGAATATATTACTGGAAACATCAACCCATGAAATCTCTGAGCTTGCTAAACTACTGAAGATTTCTCTGTTCTTCGTAGGCATCACCAGTGTGAATCGAACATTAGCAGGTAACCAAATGTGGAATGCATACCACTGTGGGCACAAGGAGTCAATTTGTGTTTGATTCAGTGACATAATTTATAAGCATAGAAGTAATTTGCATTTATAAGGAGTCCATAAAACAGATTCTCTGGGCATCGTACAATTAAAAAAAACAGCCACCTTTTTGTTGTTGTTGACTGCCCTCGAGTCAATCTCAACTCATGGCGACCCTATGGATGAGACATCTTCAAGATCCTCTGTCCTCCACTGCTCTGCTTAATTCTTGCAACCCCTTAATACCCATAAGTGACCTCCTTAATAGAGTCCATCCATCTGGCATGTGGCCTTCCTCTCTTCCTATTTCCCTCCACCTTTCCCAGCGTTATCGTCTTTTCCAAA
This sequence comes from Phrynosoma platyrhinos, assembly GCA_020142125.1. Lineage (NCBI taxonomy): Eukaryota > Metazoa > Chordata > Lepidosauria > Squamata > Phrynosomatidae > Phrynosoma > Phrynosoma platyrhinos. The sequence continues at coordinate 210,903,513 of CM034708.1, read as the reverse complement.
GAGTCTTCTCTTCTCACAATGTGTCTGAAGTACCACACTTAGTTTGGTCATCTTGGCTTCCAGGGAGGTTTCTGGCTTTATCTGCTCTAGGACCCATTTGTTTGTCCTTTTGGCTGTCCATGGGATCCTCAGCACTCTATGAAAAGATGTGGCAAAAGCAGTCACAGAATACAATGCAAAATTAGACTGAATCATTTCAATAAGGCTCCATGGTAAACCTATGAATATCAC
>CM034708.1:210885322-210903182 GCA_020142125.1 Phrynosoma platyrhinos | reverse complement strand
ACAGTGTACATCAGATCATTTCAATTCTTGAGCTTGGTTTCTTTTTTTCTCCTTTTTTTTCCCCTTCAGTGTTTTATGTCTTCTTGGCACTATGGAAAACTAGCTGAGACAAAATAATTTTCTGTTTTACTCATGCTGATGCTTTCTTCTCTTTGTCCTGGGCTCTTTTTTGCCTCCTCCCTTTAAAATGGCAAAAATAAGAGGTTTGCTAAGGACCTTGTTTGTAACAAAAAATAAAAAGTAAGTTCAATTTCTTATTACATGCTGTATAAATGGTAATTTTTGAATATCAAAAGTGGTAATATTTATGCCAGACCAAATTATATATACTGTACTGTGTTCTGTGTTGTGAAAGTAACAAAGACTCTCAAACATGGTGTAGTACTTTGAGTATTGGACTATGACTCTGGAGACCAGGATTTTAATTCTCCCTCAACCTGGAAACCCTCTGTATGATCTTGGCCAAGTCACATTCTCTCAGCCTTAGGGGGAGGCAAAGGCAACCCCCCTCTGAACAAATTTTGCAAAAAAAAAAAAAAAATCCTGTCACAGGTTTGCTTTAGGGTTGCTATAAGTCAGAAATAACTTGAAGGCACACAACAACAACAATGGGTGCTAACACTGAATTTTCCTAAAAATTCCGATTTCTTTCTGGGTAGGAAAGGAAAAACTTCTCCCTCCCCATGGCTTCAAAATTTCCAGACATTTAAAGTCTTTCTCTTTGACAACTGCCTGAATCCTAAAGTTGGTTCAAAATACACTGTTAACTGGCACGTGGTGAAGATGTGAACTGATCTCATTGGTGCTTAAGGAACTCCATTGGCTTCAGTACTATTCCTGGATACAGTTGGGTGGGTTGCTTTTAAAGACCAGGATGGGCAACTGCATAGGATAAAGAATGAATTGTCCTGCCCTGAGCCAAGGGAGGCCCACACCACTTTCCATGCTACACCTCTACCCCTGTTGTACAGTGTTAATTGCTCTGGGTTCCTGTAAGGAAGGAAAGGACATAAATTGAGTTGAACAGAATCAAAACGAACCAAAACAAATTGATACTAAAACTTCCCTGGTGACATGCTAGAAAGAATAGCAAATTGATTTTTCAGCAATGGAAAAGGGCAGGGTATGAATAAACTGGAGGAAGATGAATATGATGAGGAGGAGATAAGAAAGAAGAAAAGGAGAAGAAAGGAGAAGAAGGAAGAAGAAGAGGAGGAAGGTGGATGAAGAAGAAAAAGAAGAAGAAGAAGAGAAGGAAGAGGAAAAGGAAAAGGAAAAGGAAGAGGGGGAGGAGGAGAAAGGTGGAGGTAGAGGAGGAGGGGTAGAAGGAGGAATAGGAGGGAGTAGTAGTAGTAAGATGCAGCAGCAGCAGTGGAAGAGGAGGAGAAGGAGGAAACACAGCTTGTGAATTCTGCTTCCTCAGTCTTACTCCTTATCACATATGATGAATACAGCAGCTCAGGGTTGGTATTATGGAGAAAAATGCATTGGCTGAGGCATGTTTTTTCACAGAATTCAGGCAGTGGCAGCTGGTGATTTCTATGCCAGTGGGACAGTGAATCCCCTCTGGTTTTCAGCTGGAATCCAAAATGAACTATACAAGGTGCTGAAGTTATTTTCAATGGGTGATGTTCAGTACTTTGGGCCTCTAGACTTTGGAGTTCAGACTAAATCCCAGAGGAGACTGATAGCTTTCCTGACACACATGGAGATCCTATGTGCAGTTAGGAATCTGTAATTATGGAGATTATACACACAGCTTCTGTTTTCTTTAACAAGCATGATTGTGGTGGGAATGGGGCTCAGGGAGCAATGTCTTTTGTCTCATTTCCTGACTGGACTTCCCAAACCTACCTTACCAGCCAGCAACTAATCAAATAATGGAGATCAGGGTGCAGCAGGATGAAATTTCTGGTCCCCTCCTGCCAGCGATCTATGGTCTGACCATTTGAAGCAAGACTTCTGTCACACACTCCCCTTAGATGGCCAATGGGAACAGACCTCCATCACTCAATGCAACTGCTGGCTTCTAAGGTAAATTGTGGGGGGCTTCTGTGATTTTGGCCATAATACCACAATCATGAGTATAGAGCATGCCTGAAAATGGAGCAGTTACAGATCCATAACTCTAAGTTATGTAGCCATAGCTACAACACAGGCCACCAGACATGGAATGCATCACCCACCACTGAGCTCATATGGGCTGTATATACATTGCAGAAGTAGTGTAGATTGATACCATCTTGACTGCTATGGCTCAGTGCTATGGAATTATGGGATTTGTAGTTTATTGAGATATTTAGCCTTTTCTGTTAGAGCATTCTGGTGCTACAACAAACTACAAATCCCAGGAATCCCTAAGAGAACCATGGCAGTTAAAGTGATATCATACTGCAATAATTCTGCAGTGTGGCAGCAGCTATGGTTATGGATTACATAACTTTTGATGCTGAAAATCCAGTAATCATATGTCCAGTTGAACATATGTATCTGAATCTATGCTGAGTTCTCAATGAACTTATTCCATTGCATCCAGTGAGAATAAATAAGTTTTAAATTCATCTTTTGTAGCTTGGGATAAAAGAATTACATTTTCTGTAATTCTAGCCCAACCAGGTTGTTGTCTAAAGTAGGAGGAGGTGTATCAAACCAGTTGATCTACAATTGGTTACCTAAAGGATTTGTCAGCCTAAACTTTGTAACTGTAATTAACCCACATTGTCCCTTTGGGCAGATATCTTAATATGGATTTAGAAATACACACAAACAACAACAATGCACAAAGGTATTCTCAGCCAGGTACAGCTCTGCTTAAAAGTAGGATTATGTTTAATTTTGAATAGGCACATTTAATTGTTCGGGTGTGTCTAGAAAGTCCCCAGGTGCCTGTGGTGGGAAAAGAATCTCTAGCAAGGGTACAAAGCTATCGTAAAGATCTACCAGCTGAAGGGAAAATATAGGATTCATTGGAGGCCAGCAATGCCCATTCTGGCTGTTGGAATGGCAGGCACAGGAGCCAAATGCTGGGCAGAATTAGGTGTGCCAGGGGCAAAAGAGTTTTCTTGTATGAGCCTGTCTGGGCCCTGAAATCCTCAGGAGAGGCCCTTCTCTTAGTCCCAGCTTCATGGGACTGTGTAGTGGAGATGCAAGATAAAGCCTTCTCAGTGACTGCTCCTAGGATTTGGAATTTCTTTCTTAAAGGAGGTTGGAAGATTAAGGACAGAGCATCTGGCTTGCACTCAGGAGGCATGACAGGCTCAGTAACTGGTATATCCACACTGGAGTAGAAAACAGTATGTCCAGATATGTTGGAGACTAGAGCCCTTGCCAAACCATTTGGTTGCAAGATGGACTAAATATACTAGCAGTACAACTATAAGGCCTCTTCCAAGAGAATTCTTTGTTAGAAATCTACACCACCTCCTACCTCTGTATTTATAATTCTACATACAGGTTAGTCTAAGGAAGGAATTACTTTTAGCCTGCAGTTCTATACCAACTTATCTGAGAAATAGCCCAGCAAAACTCAGGGAGGCTTGCATCTAAGTAGACATCTATAGGAGAACTTTAGTAAACATCTTTGGTAAACATCTATAGGAGACCTTGGATAAACCCTTTGAAGGTTTTGACCATTGTCCAGAAGGGTAGATTTTCTTTCTTTGGAGTGCTATTAAAAATGCTACACAGATTAGACTAAGGGTAGGCAAAGTGTTGTTGTACTCTAGCTCTCATCAGCCCTATTCATATTAGTCAATGGAGAGGACTGCTGGGAGGTCTCCTTCACCAATTTCTGGAGGGCTGCTCTATACCCACTTGTACATTAGACCATAGCCTGAATCCTATTGTCTAGTGGCATCTAGACTAGACCCACTGAGGGCCTTTGCAGACTGCCAGAAATAGTGCAAATTGAGTCCACTTTAAGGGTTAGGGTTAGTGCTAGGGAATCATGGGAATTGTTTTTTTTTTCTGAGACATTGAGCCTTCTCTGTTAGAGAGCTCTGGTGCCACAATAAAATACACTTTCCATGATTCCCTAACCCTAACCCTAAAAGTGGACTCAATTTGCACTATTTCTAGCAGTCTGCAAAGGCCCTGAGTCTGTTATTGAATGCTGAGTTAACATGTGGGCAAATCTCATTGACTCAATGCATCTACTCCATTGAGGAATCATAACAGGATGTAGGTCAATATATTCTTGTTGCCAAAATTGAGTCAACATGGTTTTTCAAATGAAACAGTTATACATACACAAAAGAGTTAGGCTACAGACCTGTCCTCATCTACCTGAAAATAACTTCCACTGAATTAATTGGTTTTTACTTCTCAGTAGACTCTTGCAAGATTATCCAGTCAATTTTGCCCTAGAGATTAATGGGTGTAACTTAAGAATAGTGGTGTGTGTGTGTGTGTATGTGTGTGTGTGTGTGTAAAAGAGCGTGTATCCAAAGGCAAGATGTGTTCCTATCTACCTTCCAACTTTATCTCTCTATTATCTGCCTGCTTAACGTTATTAATTAGTTAATGCTTGTAAAGCTCTTTGAAGAGTCAAAGCCCTGTAAGTATTATAATTCTCATTATCTGTCTGCTGTATCTCTTCACCTATCTGGCTATCTACCTTTTCTATCTATCTGTTAGAACAATAATACTTAACACTTATAACAGTGTTTTCTAATCTACAGCAGTGTTTCAAGGCACTTTACAAACATTAACTAATTAATCTAATCAAACCATCTTGCAAACAACTTCTCCAAAGAACAGATGGTGCAGCGATTGAAGTAGGTAGAGTTTTATTTTTAATTTCACTTTTAGGAGAAGGGGATGAGTGTGAAGCCATTGGTTGCTGCAAATGTCTGGACAAAAAAGAAGATTATATACAAAAATAGGCATGTGAGTGGAAATCAGAGCTGATTTTACAACAATATAACCAGTGAAGATTGTTTTGTTTGTTCACAGCACCATTTATACTGCTTGATATAATAACTCTAATTACTAGATGCGGAAAATGAATTTCACTAGCTTGTAATGCTTCTTGCCACTATGAGCTAAGCTCTGTTTGCCCTCAAATGGTTTTTAAAAGAAAAAAAATGCTTGCAGTCTGAGCTGGACTGTTTCCTTTTCTGCTGGTAAGAACTTAGCCTGGAATCCTGTTAGTGATATACATTAGCATGATCTCCAGTTGGGGACATTTGCAAAAAGGAATATAGAGTTCATTCTTGTGCAACACTCCTTTTCCTGGATATGCAACAGTAGTTGGGGGCTTCTGGGGACAACTTTGTACCCCTAGCTACTGATCTTGGGCATGTTCTGGTTGCCCATGAGCATCTAGGGAAGAAGATACAGCATTTTGCTAGGAGTGAAGGTTGCTATTTCTTTTCCAGGATCTTAAGGATAGGCAGTAGATGCCTGATCAATTGCCAAGGAGATGGAGCTACTCTCAGGAGTCCCTCTCTAGCTGCTGCTGTGTCCCAGGGAAGGACTACAATGTAAGCATGCTGGTGGAGACTTTTGCTCCAGCAGTAGGCTTGATGGAACTCACCAGTGTCCCAGGTACTAGAGATTCTGTAAAATGTAACTCATCAGAGATTTCTACCAAGATTTCCATCCAGATCAAAAAGGTGAGATGGCATCTTGGCTGGCTTTAAGAGATCAAAGAGGCTAGGGGGAGATGGTTTCACCTCAGTGCACTCCCATCATATTGGTATTCAGTGGGCCCTTGGTATCCACTTGGGTTTGGTTCCAGGATCTCCTGTGGATATCAATATCTGTGGATGCTGAAGTCCCATTAAGTACAATGACAGAGTAAACTAGTGTCCCTTATATAAAATGACAAAATCAAGGTTTGCATTTTGGAATTTATAAGTATTTTTGAATATGTTCAAGTGGTGGATGCTTGAATCAGTGGATAAAGAAACAGTGGATACAGCTTGCTGACTGTAATTGACTTGGACTCAGACCTGGTCTGTAGGGTAAAAAAGGAGATCATTCTGCTGAATTTAATTTTATGTTGAGCCATGGAGAGTTCACTTTTCACTGAAGGTTACCTGAAGCAATTTGATTCATTTGGTTATGTCCAGAGAAACTGCTCTTTGATAGCAATGTGTAATGTACAGGCTAACTCCACTCCAGGAACACAGACCTTCAGCAGATCAGAAAAGCATTATTCAGAAAGCAGAGTAGATTGCAGACTTCGGCTTTGTCAGCCCTGGCCTGCTACTATTACCTTGGCTTCAGTTTCTATGCCATAGCACCTGTCTGTATGGGTATATCTGCAGCTGCTGTGAGTCATTCACTTCTGAGGTCAGAATGAGGTCCCCAGTGATGGTCACATACTGGATGCCTATGACCTCAAAATGATTGACCCATGGTGGTGATGGATGTGTCAGGTGTCCTAGTGGGACACCTGTGCAGACAGCGGTAGCAGTGCAGAAATGGAGGGCTCTGGATCTTCCTGGAAGATCCATAGCAACAGGTAAGTTTTAAAATTGTGTATTAAATCTGTTATATCCTGGTACCCTCATACTATCTGGACCCTGATACTATCTGGACTGCCCACACCAGATTCATGATATGGGATGTGTTGTCTGAATGAGATGATGCCAGAACAGGTCCTGTGCAGACAAGACCTAGGCTATGGAGCAATGGATTCACACTAAAGGAAAAGAGATTCCAGTTTAACATCAGTAAGAACTTCTTGATGGGCACTGCTGATTGATAGTGGAACACACTTCCTCAGTGTGTGGTGGAGTCGCCTTCTTTGGAGGTTTTTAAACAGCAGCTGGATGGTCATCTGTTGAGAGTTCTTTGATTGCATCTTCCTGTATGGCAGAATGGAGCAGATGACCCTTGGGATCTCTTCCAACGATTCTATGTGAGGTAGGCCTGGATGAAAGGCAGTGATTGACCCAAGCTCGTTTAAGTTCTGTGACTAATAAGGCTTTGAAACCAGGTTCTTCTCAGCCTGTCACCCAAGTCTATCACTAATCTAACACTCTGACCATCAAACTACACTGGATCTGTTCAAGAGGATTTAACAGGAAAATAACTTTTTCAGGATTGGGTTTATATATAGTATTCCTAGAGGGCTTCAGTAGCCTAAAGGCACTTGAACCTGTCTGATATTGGAAGCGAAGGATGGCCATCTCTGGATAGTTTTTGGATAGGATACCAGATGGTGTAGGCTTTAGAGAAAGGAATTGGCAAACCATTTCTGAGTATTCCTTGCCTAAGAAAACTCTATGACATTCATAGGGTTGTCATAAATTGACAAATGACTTGAAGCCAGGCATGTACACACACATTATATTTCTGAGGAAGGGTTTAGTGAGTACCAGTTCTCTTCACCCCTTGCTAAAACTACAGCAGTCATAGTAGTGGCCCACCTCATAGATCTCAGGTAGTGAGATCATGAATTTAACATACACTGAAAATGCAAAAGTGTCACATACATATAAATGTTTTCCCCTCCCAATTTTTTAAATTAATTGTTGGTTTGGTTGCCTAGGGGCCCACTCACACTACAGAATGATAGTGGCCTTATTCCACTTTACTTGCTATTAGTTCTGTCCTATAAAATCCTGGGATTTGAAGTTTAGGGATGGGCATTGAGAATTATCAGTCATAGCCCTTTTGTACTGCCTTAAACCAGAATGCTAGGAATCCATAGGACTGGAACCATGGTAGTTAAACTGGAATAACAGTGCTGTCACTGGGTAGTGTGAAAGGGCCCTTGATTGCTTTGATATGGTTTCCTTGAATTTTGTGGGAAAGTACCATTCCCTTAAGAAGAATTACATCTTCTAGGTGAAAAGTTACCCAGCTTGTTGCATTAAAAGTTGTTTCTTCACTGGGCTATTGGAGGAGAGAACATGTTGGTAGTTGTAAAGCCAAGCAGTTCTGCATGAACTCTGTAATGCATGTGAGCACTTGTCCTGCCTTCCATCCATTTCTGTCACCCAAGACTAGGAGAGAAATTTGCCAAAATTTCTTCCCCAGCACTCTCCTCTGGGACTGACAATGGCCACAACTGCAACTGTGCAGGGTTTTGTTTTTTTGTTTTTGGAAAAGATGTCAAGGCTGTCAGAAATGTCATGAGAATGGATATATCTGCTTATCTGTTACCACTTGCTAATTACAGAGCTGACTGCTAATTATCATAAATCTTGGCACAGAAATGTGTGACAAGATCCACCAAAAAAGCAAAATATTTTTTTAAATGTAAAGCTTGACAATTAGGTTGCATATCACAGAAGGCATTGGTCTTCTTGCTTTGGTCATCCCCTTTGGCTGTTAAATAAATACACCAAGGAATGCTCTTCGAGTCTCCAGTGCAAAGTAGCTAGAGGCAACATCGCTAACATTCCACAATGGCAATGGAGAATATGCAGATGGCAAGAGAGAAATCAAGAAATAATGGTGCCTCAGATAGTTATGGTTTCAAGCCGCAGTTCTTATGCACACTTGTCTGGATGTAAGCACCACTGAATTGTATAGAGATTAGTCTTGATTAAGACATTAATTCATTTATTCATATATTCCTAAATGAGGTGCTAGAGGAGAGTTCTGTGGATACGACAGACCACCAAAAAACAAATAAAGGAATCTGAGAGCAAATCAAGCCTGAACTCTCACTAGAAGCCAAATTAATTAAAGCAAGATTTTTGTACTTTGGACACATCATGAGAAGATGTGACTCATCATAAAAGATGATAATGCCTGACAAGGTGAAAGGCAGTTGGAAGAACAGGAACAATACATTACAGATAGATTGACTATGGGTGTGAGTTTGCAAGACCTGAGCTGAGGTCTTGATGTCCAAGCCTCTTGGAGGTTTCTCATTCATAGGGTCATTTCTAACATTTCTAAGGCCTGTTTCTTTGTTCTTCATCCTATAGTATTTTCTTCTGAGATTATTGCACAAGGCTTTAAAACCACTATCAAAGCTAGAGAATAGCATCTTTGGCAATACTTATTACATAATGTCATCTCCATCTCATCACTGCCTTGCTATCAGGTGCTGTTAGAAAATCCCTTTTCATTGACAGGGAAAACCTGTCAATAAGCTCCCAATATTGCTTACGTTCCACTAGTCATCATGTGTGAAAAGTTGCTCCTGCAGCAGTTACAATATTGGCAGTCATGTATCACTGTGTCCTTCCCTTTCCCTGTCCCCCCCCCCCTTGATATTCCCAAGTAAGTTGTTTTCCTTTATTTCCCTCTATTTTTTCTTTGCTTTTTTAAAAACTTAAAATTGCATTAGCAAAACTCTGGAATTGCATTAAAAATAAAAATAAAAAATTCCAAAAGGCACATTGGGTAGGAAGTAGGGTAGGGACATGGGGTTAAGGGGGAGTGCAGAAGAGAGTGAGAGGGACAGTCTATAGCAGAAACAGCCTCAGTCATGCTATTGTTTAGATGGGTGATAATGGCTGTTCCCAAAGTGGTACAATAGTATCCAAAATCCACAAAACAGTGATACCTTCATTTGGTCAACCAAAATGCATGTCACAAGCTTTTGAAACTCCACTGACTTCTTCATCAGGAAAAGGTCTTTAAAAATCATACAAGAAGGGGGGAAAAGATGGGGATGTTAATCACAGGCCTGCATTTTGTCAAGATGTTGTTGTTTTCAGTTATAACGGTATGGAGGCATATAAATTCAGGCCACAATTTGCTTCAGTGCTCAACTTTCTGTGAAATTTCAAAGATTGCTCTAGGTCAAACCATTTAGACCAGGGGTAGGCAACCTTTCCCCTTTAAGGGCTGAGGGACTTCAGCTCCCAGAATCCCAGGAGCTATTGGCCAACATGGGACTATTGGCCAACATGGCTGAGGCTTCTGGGAGCTGAAGTCCCTTGGCCCTTAAAGGGGAAAGGTTGCCTACCCCTGATTTAGACAGCTTTGGATAGTTCAGAGGTGGGTTTCACAAACCCACTATTACTCAAATATTTAAATGTAGTTACTTCATTACTTCAGTGGTGTATGGATCCATCATCAGTCTTGCATTCCTTAACTAGTTTATAACTGGACCTTCACACCAAATAAATGCCAAGTCAATCAAGCTATAGTTAAATGTTTGAGCAATGTTTGAGGGAAGCCTTCAAAACAGGACTTTTTCCAAAATGGGAACTCAGAAAGAAATGAAGCATGGAAGCCCTCCATTCTTCAAAGTTCTCCCCCCTAACCTCTCCTTGATATAGCTCTCTGTAAAAAAAACTTTTCATATGGTTCCTGTTCTACAAACTGATTTCCCCTGAACCATCAGCTATTAGCTGAATTGAAATCAGAACACTTTTATATTGGTTCGAAACTTCACAAAGGGAAAAAAGACACTAGTTTTGCACAAATACAGGGGTTTTCAACAAAGTACAGGGGTGTAGCCCCCCCTCTCTTTCTCTCTCTGTGTGTGTGTGTGTGGGTGTAGGAATGAGGGCATTGCCCCCAAGTAAGATTCTGCCCACCCAATGAAATTTTCCTTCAATCACCAAATTTCTAGCATTGCAGAGATTGAGACACTGAAAATCATTCACATCTCAAACACTTAATCTTTACTGTGATTGTATTCCCTTGGTTGTTCTGCCTGCTCATTTTCTTTGGATACCTAAACTCTGTTTCCAAATCTCCTTTGAAGTTCTGAGTTATTTCAAGGCTAGAAGCAAAAGGAAAAATTCATTTTGGGGCGCAGAGGTCTTATTTGGAGGCAATGCCCTCATTTTTCATGTACCTTCATAGCTATACTCCTAACAAAGTATACTTTGCATAAACTGAAAAAACAAATACCATTTGGCACCTTTATCTCATGCTGGAGGTAAGTTCTTTCAAGGAGTTTAGTGAATCCTTCAAATGTTTTCTCACCACACTGGCTATCCAGTTTTTCTGCAATCTGAGCAATGGAGATCCCTTGATTCAGAGGAAGGCTTCTAGTGACAATGAAGAATGCATCTCCACATGAAGAACAGATATTGTATTTTCGAGCTGAAAATCAGTGGTGTCTAGCTGTGGGGGAAGTGGGCTTATACACTTTCTTTTGTGTGGGGCTGATGAGGTGGGGTGGCTCCAACGCACATGCAGAACGAGGTGACTTGTTTCATCTTCAAAAGGTTTCCATTTCCTCCTTGCCTGAGCTAGTGAAACCTTTAAAGAAAGCCCCCTCTTCACTTTTGCCAAGGTGATAGCCTCAAAAGCAATTGGTGTGGTAGCAGGGCTTCCTTGAGGGCTCTCTGATGTTTCATCCTGTTTAGGTTCTGAGTTCGCTGGAGGACTTTGGCTCCACTCCCAGTCATCAGCCTAGAGGCATAGGGTGCAAGTTAGTTATTCTCTCTTGTTGACTGGTCTGGTAAGGGAACATCCATGGATTGGGCAACTGGCATCGGCCTGGGGACTATTTTTCCTGTCCCTTGGTAACCTTGTGTGGGGACATGGAGCTCCCAGAATATGAAAACAAATCTGGAGGTAACTGGAAGTCCACCTCAGGTTTTGAAAAACGAGCATTTTCTTTATGTAAAATAGAGCTAGCAGTCCCTGAACACTTCAGCAAAGTCTCTGCTATATTGCCATAGGATCATAGAGTTGGAAGGGAACACAAGTTCCCTCTAGTCTAGTGGTTCCTAACCTCTGGTCCTCCAGATGATTTTGGATTTCAGCTCCTATAATTCCTGACTATTGGCTGGGGCTTGTGGGATCTGAAGTCCAAAAGAAATAGAGGACCAAAGGTTGGGAACCACTGCTCCAGTCTCACCTCCTGCCATACAAAAATATATGCATATAGCTCCCAGGACAAATAATTCCCATCCTGGTCTACACTGAATGGCAGCAACACTTTTAAATGTCAGACAGAATGTCAGAATGCTACACAGGTATAGAATCTGGAATTGCTAGACGTGCCTTGGCACTACTTTTCTGTGTTGGTGGTATTCATCAGAAATGATTTACATAACTTTAAAGTAATGAAGACATCAAAATAATTCGATTTTTCTATATCTTGATCTCCATTAATAAAAATGGAGGCAGTAGTCATGAAATCAGAATACTACTAAGGTTTAGAAGGGCATTAATAAACGAACTAGATAAGATCCTCAACTGTAAATATGTATCATTAGATAACATAGTATTTCCAGTTTCTATGTATGGATAATGAAAGCTGGATAGTGAAAAAGAAGAAGAAAATAAATTGACAGGAAAGCTGACAAGAAGAAAAATCAACTCATTTGAAGTGTGGTGCTGAAGAAGAGGTCTATGGATATCTTGGACTGCTAAAAAGACAAGTAAATGGGAGCAAATCAAGCCTGAATTCTCATTAGAATCCAAAATGAGTAGGCTGTCATCCTTCTATCAGGAATAATTAGGGACATAAAGAAGATTCAGATTAGGAAAATATAAGCAGAAATGAAAACATTAATCTCCCAAGCACTTTATATTCATTTCATCTCCTGTATTGTTTCTTTTAGTCATTGGTTTTGTTATTTTAAAAGGTTATCACATGGTGGATTTCAGGATGCCAGTGGGTGAAAAATCTAAATAAGCAAATTGAAAGATTTAATATAAATTGCTGGCTAGCATAAATTTTAATTATGAGCAGAAATAAGGCCTATTTAATTTCTTCGAGGAAATCATTGTAACCTTTCCTTTGAGGAGAGTTCTCATTTGAATGACCTACGAACAAGAGCCTTGGGGCTTTGCTACCACAGATCACAGTTTGGTCTCTGAGATATTGCAGCAGGAAATCTAGTGGAATTGTTTGTGATCACTGGCTTGTGTTCACAGCCGTGATGTGGCTTAGTCAGGCAAGCAAGAGTTGGTTCCTTTGAGAATATGACTGGCGTGTTCTAACTGTTTCTCTCTGAGACAGCTGTTTGAAGATCAAAAGAAGAGATTATTCTGGGCATCAACATAGTGGAAAGACTGATACACAGACTAGAACAAGATGGCATGCAACCAAGGAGATTAACAGAGTTGGAAGGAATATTTACAGCCAATGTGGGGTAAATATTCTTACACCTAGGGTTGCCATGATTCTCTTCCACAAAACTGGGACAAAATGTAGGGGAAAATGTAGGACATTCAGGAAAAATGGAGGACAGGATCAACTAAAAGCCAAAAACATTAATAAAATTAAAAAAAAAACACATTAATATAAATTCATGCTTCTCAATCATGCTCAAAATGGAGGACATTTTGACATTCTTCCTGGACAGAAGGTTGGGATGTAGCTTTGTATAGTTTGTGTGTTGGATTAGGACTCTGGAGTGGAGACCAGAGTTTGATTCCTTGCCTATTGGGTGACCTTGGGTAAGCCACACTCTCTCAGCCTCAGTGGAAGGCCATGACAAACCTCTTCTGAACAAATCTTACTAAGAAAACCCCAGGATAGGTTCACTTTAGATTCTCCATATGATAAATTGGAAAACAACTTGAAGGGACACAACAGGCCAGGGCCACAGGAAACGGTGAAGGAAATGTCTGGGGGTCTGGGGCCCTGCTGCCTCATCACCTTCCATCATATGCCCTTTACCCAGTGCTGGATGAGGATTGACCAATCTGGTTCACAATGATGCAGTGGAGAAGGAGCTGTGGAAGGAGGTGGAGGTGCTCCAGGAGGCCATGTTTCTCCTCCGGAGGATGAGGGAGCAGACCCTCCTGAGGCCCAGCCATAGTTGAGGCAGCAGCAGAGGAGGAGGCTACCCCAGCCGTCCCTTGCAGCATAGCTGCTACTTCCTGTTGTTGCTGTTGTTGCTGCTGCCGCCTCCGCCACCTCCATCCTCTTCTCAACAACAGCATGGCTCTGCCACTACCACTACTACCACTGGGCCTCAGCCTCTATGGGAATCACCCCTCTGGCTTCAGGAGCTGCCACTCCTCAGCCTCTGCTTCCAGCCTGGACTAGCAAGCGGCCTGGCCAAGCAGAGGACGAGAAGCCTGATGGCTCTGGCTCCAGCAATAGCAGCCCTGCTGCTGCTCTGGGCTCACCTGCATCTTCTTCAAAAATGCCCAGCCAGGGTGGGACATTTTTTAGACCCTCCAAGCCAGGATTATCCCACTTTTCCGGGATGTATGGCAACCCTAAATACACCCCAACTCCATTGACCAGTGATGGTCCTGTTTTATTACTGGTGCTGCCAAAGCATTAAGCATTATCATTGTTGTTGTTATTATTATTAGATTAAACCTATTTTTCATCCCAACTATAACAGACCCAATGGATCAATGGAATTTGCCTATGCGTTGACCCTATTAAATAATTGAATAATTAGGTGTACTCATGTGGGGACTAACCAGCAGGATTCAGGTCATTATTAACTTTCAGTGGCATATGATGTGCAGGACAGTCGGGCTGGTCTGACCCAGGTACAGAAATGGGGAGTATGTGCATTATCTGGTGAATGCAATTGGCAAATGTGGCATCTCCTTCCTCCTTTTTTTCTTTTTTTAAAAAATATTTTGATTCCAACACAAATTTTCCATTAATATAAAACACACATACAGGATTATAACACTACAAATACTACAAACATTACAAACAAATCAAAACACACACACACTACAACATTACTACCGCTATATTAACTTAACAGGACAGATGTTAAGAAATGACTTCCATCTTGTCAATTCTTGGTACTAAACTAACTGTTAATTTTACTTCTCCAATATCTTCTAAATAAAAGAAAGGTATAGAAAAGAAATTTAACTTAATTTCTAACAATAATATTATTAGGAAATGACACTCTGCTTCTAAATTATCCTGTAATTCCTAATTGATTCCTAAACCCCATTCATCTTTAAAAGAAACCATTAGTCACTCTTTTATAACAGTTAATTTATCTACTACTGCAACTTTATTGAGCTTTATAAGCCATTTTTGAGAGGGAGCAACTGAATCTTTTACTCCAAGTCTCAAGTCAAGTCTCAAGTTTTGACTTTCACATCTCAAGTCAAGCCTCAAGTACTTGCAACACACTTTCAAGTCAAGTCTGAAGTTTGGGAGCCAACTTTAACAGAAAAAGAGGAGATGCCATATGTGTGTGTGTGTGTGTGTGTGTGTGTGTGTGTAGTTTCAATAACTAGAAAAGCAAGAAGATGTGCACAAAGTTGGAGGACAGAAGTAGGAGGATAGGCTGGATCCTTCTAAAGTTCTTTTTTCCTAGGTGTAGCAGCAGACAAGAGTTGCCCCCAGAGCTTAAGGCATATTTGTTTCTTGGAAGGAAAAAGGACAACAAATGTGTTAGACAATGGGCTGCTTTGGGTCCACTTGGCAGCTTGTCTCTGCTGCATATCAGAGGAGCCTTGGAAACTAGCTTTAGAGGAATCATATTCCTGCTTCAAACAGCCCATTAACTAACACATTTGCTGTCTTTTTTGCTTCCAGGAAACAAATGCGCCCTGAGCTCTGTGGGCAATACTTTTCTGCTGCTGCTCTAGGAGAAAGAACTTTAGAAGGATCCAGCCTATCCTCCTATTTTCAGAGAAGACAGGCTGCCAAGTAGGTGTCAATGCCAGTTGTAAAAAGTACGAATATCCAGGTGGCAACTAAAATAAAAATAAAAATGATAGTCACAAGTCACATCATTTATCATTTATGTTGAGTTGAGTCATTTATCATTTATCATTTATGTTGAGTCAAATTGAAGTGATTTGAGTCTGACTTGAGTCTGAGTCAATAGACTCTAGTCTACATCACTGTTGGGCCCCCCTCCTATGATATATTTTATACTCATTCTCCACTCCTTCCTGTTCATCAGTCTCCCCCCACATGAGGGTCTTTTTTCTTATGTTCTCCCCATACCACCCAATGCTGCTTGGCCCCCAAACCTCATTTTGGGTATCTCTTATTGCTCCTCTCCCTGTAGAGGTTGGTGACATCTTCTCTTACAGGAAAAGTTCTTTCTTAATCTCCCATGGGTGGAGTCAGGCCTTGTGAAGAAGCATTTTTGCCACCAAGCAGGAAAGGTAGGGAAGCTGGTGACAGATTCTTGATTCCTCCATTCGCACTTTCTCCTTCTTTCTCAGATTTTTCTACTGGAATCCAGACGTATTATTTTGGCTTGGAAGGCAGCGGTGCCCCCCTCTCCTCACTCTGGGTGTCAAATATACTATGTACAACTGTTAACTTTATTTTTATTTCCCAAACCAGGACCTGGAGAACATACCAATTAAAACAAATACAATTTAGCTGAAACATACAGAAGATCAACATTAAAATGTAATCAAACTGCTAACTGCATTGAAAAGAATTTAAAACATACTATTAAAATAACATAAACAGTACAATTATAAGCGTTACGGCACGTTATAAAAAGTTCTTTTTAAAAATCTTTCAGTTTTCAGAAGCTGGTCAAGATAGATAGATAGATAGATAGATAGATAGATAGATAGATAGATAGATATTTGCCTACTGATGGCAAGACAACAAAGAGGGGGCCATTCTACTGTCCCTTGGAATGAAGTTCCAGAGCACAGGAGCAACTCTCATGTTCTTCTCAGACTTCCTAGGTAAGATTAGTGTGACTGTGGTGTATTTGTAATACAGGTGAGTCCCCCTTATCCAATATTCCAAAATCCAAAATAATCCAAAAAACCAAAACTTTTTGTATGGGTGGCTGATAGGGACACTTTTGCTTGCTGATGGTTCAAAGTAAACAAACTTTGTCTCATGTGCATAATTATTAAAAATATTATACAAAATTGATTTCAGGTTATGTACATAAGGTGTCAATGAAACATAAAGGAATTTCATGTTTAGATTTGGGTCCCATCTCCAAGATATTTCATTATGTATGTACGTGCGAATACAGGTATTCCAAAATCCAAAACAAATCCAAAGCACTTCTGGTTCCAAGAATTTTGGATAAGGGAGCCTCAACTTGTTTGTATAAATCAGGGATAGGCAACCTTTCCCCTTTAAGGGCCGAGGGACTTCAGCTCCCAGAATCCCAGGAGCTATTGGCCAACTTTCCTCCTTTGTCCTCCATGTACTTAAGTTGCTACAAACTGAGCTTCAAGTACAAAAGTAGTTTGCTCTCAATTAATTCTGAGGAGAGGAGGGATTGAGTCTTGTGCTTCCCTGTAGACTCTGGCAAATGCAAACTTCTACAGCCTCTCCTAGCTTGTCTGCCCTTCCTTTATAATGCTAAGGGATCTTATAGGACCTTTGAGACTAGCTGAAAGAAAGAAGTTGATAGCATGAGCTTTTGTAGACTTGAACCAACTTTCTCAGATGCATGTCGTTCCTCAGGTGCTGCAAGATCCCTTTCCATACTGATTTTTCACATTAACACACCTTCATCTTTCAATTTTTCCTAATGTTTGCTATCTTGACCACACTCTGATGTTGCTTGACCACATGTATCCTGGTTTACATCTGTGAAATGTTGAAGGATAAGGAATAGTAGCTTCAGTCACACAATAACATTAGTTATACCACAGCTGCAGTTGCATGGCCTCTGTGCCATAAATCTAACTACTGTCCCAGCTAGACTAGATGTACTGAATCTATTGTGTTGCTGTTGTTGTTAGCAAGGCACCTCATAAATATTACCAATACAGATTAAAATACATAGAGGAACAAACAGGAAGACTGCATTACTCCTGAGTAAAACATGCCTAGGCTTAGGCTGTCGTCATTCTCCCTGCTTCACAGCCATGGTTTTGCCAACTGAAACAACATCCCCTGGAGACAAAGGGAAGGATTCCTTAGTGCCCAATCATGTCATCATTTGACACACTTGACACCCCTACTGCCTTGCCTTCTTGCGGAATTTTACCTGCAGCTGTAACTTTCTGGCATCTTGCGAGGAGGAAGAGGAGGAAGCAGACAGAGGACAGCACTGTGAGGAAGGATGGGATGGAGGATGT
Organism: Phrynosoma platyrhinos; assembly: GCA_020142125.1. NCBI lineage: Eukaryota > Metazoa > Chordata > Lepidosauria > Squamata > Phrynosomatidae > Phrynosoma > Phrynosoma platyrhinos. The sequence goes on along the minus strand of CM034708.1, from coordinate 210,885,338 downwards.
GTTCTGGAAAAAAAAA
>CM034708.1:210864201-210880001 GCA_020142125.1 Phrynosoma platyrhinos | reverse complement strand
GGGGGGGGAGATAACTTAATCATGTCAAGTTATTAAGAAGATTTACTGCAGGCTTCACCAAGAGAGTTAATTTTTTGGGTGGTCTTTTGAAACTGATTTTTTAAGGTCGCTTTCTTCCTATCTTTTTTGTTTAAAGCACCAAACTTTTCTCTCCACTTATAGTTTGTGAAGGGCTTTCCGTACTTTGCATTTCCCTGTCTCTCTCTTGATCAAATAATCAATCCGAATTCGGAATGATTAGCTCGCCAAGAAGAAAAGGCACTTTGGTGGTCGGCGATCTGTCAATGCTTCGAAAACTGCCACTTTTAAAGAGAGGCTCCATTTTGCACTGGAAGAACAAATGAAAAGCGATACATAGGGCCTAGGCGTGAAAAGAAAATGACTAATTAGAAGAAAATGAGGATCCTAGGTAATTATGTAGCATGTCTGCTACACAGTGTGATCAGGAAATATCAGTTGCACCAAAGAAAGGAGATGGAGGAAGAGAATAAACTCTTTGGGACAAGCCCGAGGAGAGTTTGTGAGGAGAATATAATTGACTCGGTGTGCCCAAAGGCAATTCACTTGACAACCCATCTGTGAAGCTTTTGACAGGATTCCAGACCGTCCTGAGGAAGATGACTTATATGAATTTAATATAGCTCTGTAGAACACCCTTACAGAAAGACCTGAGGAAACTCCCCCTCCATCCCCAAGAGAAATATGAACTTATGGCAGTCATGTAACGCTTTTTAAAAAATTACTTATGGGGTATATATAGCTTTAATCTTCAAAGCGGCTGACAGCAGTTATTTAATTAACAAACCCTGCAACACCCGGCTCTCCTTAACTTGCTATTCCCCACCCAGAACCTCCATTACAAGAGTTAAATAATGTCCATGGCGGCACCCTGGAGTTGAGAGCAAAACACACTCTAAAATAGTTGGCACAATCTTCTGGACCCAAATGGTGGAGCCTAGTAGGCCACTTCAGGGCCTACAGGCCACACTACACAATTATAACACTTAGATACCAGTTTAACTGCCATGCCTCCATCCTATGGAATCCTAGGAGTTGTCATTCTTCATGAGGTATTTAGATTTCCCTGCCAGGCTGCAACCATACTGCAGAAATGATATGGTTTCACACTTCTTTAACTGCCATGGTTCAATGCTATGGAATTCTGGGAATGGTAGCTTGTTGTGCCACAGAAAACTACCATTCTCAGAATTCCATAGCATTGGCCCATAGCAGTGAAAGTGGTGTCAAACCAGATTATTTCTGCAGTGTTGATGGACTCAACAAACTAACAGGATTCCACGGGATGTAGCCATGACATGCTCATGCACCAATAAGTTAGGAGTGAAAAATGGGGACTGGGAAGAGAAAGGGGGCCTGAATGCACTTGGGAGGGTTGCAGACTGCCAGAAATAGTGTGAATTCAGTCCACTTTTAGGGTTAGGGTTAGTGCTAGGGAATCATGGGAACTGTTATTTTTCTGAGACATTGAGCCTTCTCTGTCAGACAACTCTGGTGCCCCAATAAAATACAGTTCCCATGGTTCCCTAATTCTAACCCTAACCCTAAAACTGGACTGAATTCACACTATTTCTGGCAGTCTGCAACCCCCCTTGGTCGCATTGTGTCATGTGCAGGGATAAGAGAGGAGCACCAACTCATGACTGATGAACCTTCTTGTTGTGTACAAGCTGTGGCCTAACAGGACAGGGCCTGAAAAAAGGCTAGTGTGCACATGAGATAGGGGCTTTCTGTGTAACAGCTCCCCGACTGTGGAACTCCTTGCCAAGGAAAGACTGGAAAAGTAATTTGTTAACATTTTACTTGATTTTAATTTGTTAACATTTTACATTTACTTTATATGTTATTTGTTTAACATTTTACTTATGGATTCCAAAAGGCAACTCTTTTCTTTTCCCTTCCCCATTATTCAAAAGAAGCTGAGTACAGTTGGTCCTCTGCATTTGCAGCTTTGACTTTTACAGATTTGGTTACTTGTGGATTTGATTAATATGTTCTCTCTAGGAATCTCTTTAGGAATAATGACCACAGAAGAAATACACAAATTCAATCTAGACAATGAGGAAATTGAAATAGTTAAATAATTCCCGTATCTAGGATCAAACGTTGACCAGAATGGAGACTGCAGTCAAGAAATAATAATAAGACTAGGAATGGGAAGGGAGCTAAGAAAGAACTGGAAAAGATACTGAAGAGCAAAGACATACTAAAGTGAGAATCATTCAGGCCATTGTATTCCCAATTACCATTTATGGATGAGAGAGCTAAGCAGTGAAGGAATCAGACAGAAAGAAAATCAAGTCATTTGAAATGTGGTGCTGGATAAGATATATTTAGGATACCATGGACAGCCAAGAAGACAAACAAATGGTTTCTTGAACAGATCAGAGCAGGGCTCTTCTTGGAAGCAAAGATGATCAAGTTGAGATTATTGTACTTTGGCCACATAATGAGAAGGCACGGATCCCTAGAAAAAAACAATAATGCTAGGAAAGGTAGAAGGTAGAAGAGAGAGGGGAAGACCACAAACCAAGTGGATATCAAGGGGGTTATAGGAAAGGGTTTGCAGGATCTGGGCAAGACAGTGGAAGATAGGGATTCTTGGAGATGTCTCATCCACAGGGTTGCCATGAGTTGGAACCAACTTGAGGGCAGCTAACAACAACATGGAATCTCTAGCCCTCCAGTGCTTTTTTGCCAGAAGTTGATGATGGAGTTACAAAGGAGGACCTAGAGAATCCTTCTTTAGGCATTTGTAGGTCTGCAAGCATGATTCTATAGTCAATGTCTGGCAGATGTTGACCACAGAGTTGCACTGGAAGACCTAAGATTCCTAGAGGTGTTCTTTCAAGTAAAAAAAAAATAGTGGTTTTTAATTTGTGGGTTTTCCACTTTCACAGGGGTTCTGTGCCCCTAACTCCAGTGGTTGTGGAGGGCTCACGGTAGTTACTTTTTAATTATTTTTTAAAAATTCATGGTACCAAACATTCGTAAGTGGTGCAGACACATCTCTTTAACAATAACATTAATTGTATTGGTTTGAGCACTGAACTATGACTCTGGGAAACCAGGGTTTGAATCCTGGTTCAGCTATAGGAACCCATTGGGTAACCTTGGGCAAGTCAGCCTCAAAGGATGGAGATGACAACCCCCTTCTGAAAAAACTTGCCAACAAAAACAACCCAGCGATAGGTTCACATATTCATAAATTTCCACAAATTGGAAATGTGTTGAAGGCACACAATAACAGCAAATATCACTCTTACATTATAATTATAATGCACCTTAGTCATTTTTTAAAAAGGACTTAACAACATGTAACTTGTTATCTGTAACTAAAAAATTGCAAGGTCTCAGATTTGTCTTTTACACAGTGTTTGACCAAAAAAGTACTGTAAATGGACATCATCTGCTGTACTAAGATCTGTAAACTTTCAGCCTCCCACTTCAAATATTAGTTCATCACATTGTTTTCTCCCCCAGCTCTCTTGAAGAATTATGACTTTAAGAATAACACTGGGGAAAAAGCAAACACTTCACAGTTCTTGGGACTCTCCCACACAACTGTAGTCTCCCATTTAAATTGAATCTTTTAATAATGGAATATATTATCTCAGTGGGAAAAAGGCCCACAGAAATTGTTCTCCAAAGACACACTGATTGTTTTTAAAGGTTCCCTGCATACACAACTTCTCACAGGACTACGGGATCTTCCAACATGCCATCAAACCTCAAAGGAAAGTAAGATAAAACCCACTCTTTCCAGAAATGAGCTGGTCAAGTTGTTTCTTTAATAACATGGAGCATCATTTTCTGCTGAGGAAGAAAGACAGCATTTAAAGAAATCAACCTTATGATATCCTAATGACAGGTATAATTGGGAATGTCAGTCTCCAAATGACAAGAGAAAAAGAGGAAGAAAAGAGAGTTGTGGGTTGTTGTGGAGATTTTGTTTTGTTTTCCAAAATATTCTGCCATCCTTGCTGCATCCAAGTAATTTAAGCCCTCAAGCCATATTGGACAAGGCAAGGTCTAATTGGGCCATAGTCTCTGTTGTTTCCTTTCTTGCAAATTTGCCATAATAAAAGTTGTCTGTGGAAGGGTCAGTTGCTGATGGCCAGCTTTTCTGGAGTCTAGTGACTGTTAATAGTGAGAGAACAAGGAGTCCATTCGGGTCACAGAAGAGAATGAAGTTAAATGAATGCTGGTAATTGATGTAGTGACAGCCATGTCTGTTGGAAGACAAGAGGGGTAGACAGCAAGTAATGAAAGATATGGTGCCTACAGAAGAACAATACCATTGCCCAGCAAAATGAAAGAAGAAAAATAAATGCTTATTGCTGTTGGGATATATTGTTAACATTTTGGTAAACATTCAAATGCTATTCCAGCATTGTCTCTCAAGATGTGCTTTGCATAACAGTTACTTCAGTTGAGTGATCTTGAGTTGTTGTTGTTGCTGTGTGCCTTCAAGTAATTTCCAACTTGTGGCAACCCTAAGGCAAACCTATCACAGGATTTTTTGGCAAGTTTCTTCAGAGGGGAAGAATCCTCTGAGGCTTAGAGGGTGTGACTTGCCTGAGGTCACTCAGTGGGTTTCTATGTCTGAGCCAGGGTTCAAATCCTTGTCTCTAGAGCATAGTCTAATGCTCAAACCAATAAAAATAATGCTATTGTTAAAGAGCTGAGATTTGAACCTTGGTCTCCAGAGTCATAGTCCAATGGTCAAACCACTTCACCATGGCCCCTGACTTGAATAAACTGGAGTAATTCAAACCATGATGGATTCTAACTATTTGGCGACATAGCTAAAATTATGTCCAGCTAGGCACAGGTAACATCTTCTGCATAGTGCAGCCTATAATTGCTATGCCGTTGTTGGTGAAGATCAGTCTGCACAATTTGGATCAATTTGTAGAACACATTTGGAAGTGCTTCTCTTAGCAGATACTTAGGGCATACCTACACCGACCAAATGAACCGGTCCCCATCCTCAATGGCACACGACCCGGGGCTAGAGCCCCTATTTGAATATGGACTATCTTCACAATGTGAGGTCAGTTTTGCACTGAATCTGGCCCATACCTCCCTTAAATTGGATTAAAAAGACTTACCTACACAACCTACACAATCACTTCCATGGACAGTTCACTTTTCCTACTGTCCCCTCTACCATTTGTAAAACTTTTAGAGGAACTGGCTGAGGGTTGGACCATTATGAGTAGAGCCTAAACATCATGTGGTAGTAGTAGTAGTAGTAGTAACAACAACAACAACAACAACAACAACAACAATTTATTTCTCGCCCACCCTCCCCAAAGCTTGAGGTAGTGTACAACATAGATTAAAACTATTTAAACACATAAATATAAAACACATAAACTACAAAACATATGTCATGTCATTACAAGCTCCCCTCAGTTCTTACTATAGATGCATCAGTGGTTGATAATATCAGAACCTGAGTTGTTCTTCTCTGGTCGTCATCATTCCATATATCTGTACATTTGTGAATGTGCTCGTTACCTATTTTTCTTTCTCTTTTGGGTTTGGGTGATATAATTCAGGTGAACATCAGTATATCATTTCTCTCCTAGCAATGCACTGTTCAACTGTTCTTAACTTATGTTACCACCATCCCACACTGTGAAAATGAATGCCAACATTAAGAAGTTGCTTGCATACATGAGCACTAACAGATCAAGCATACCACCTTTCTTATTACCCAACAACGCCTGTGATTCAATTCTTGTTCACGGAGGGGTTCCACTTGTTTACCTCTGAGACTCTCAGAGATGAAATGCTGATGGACACTCACATATGGGTGAAACATATTTATCATTAGTTCTCAGTGAAAGAAGAAAGTGTTGCAGAAGAGAAAGTTGCATAAGTACAACTTGCACACCTTTGCCACATCATAAAGGAGGAGACTGAGATTGAGCAAGAACAGAATACATTTCAGTGTACTAATGCTGTGTAACTTGCAACTCACCAGAGCTTCTGCATCTCATCAGTTCTGGGTGGGTCTCTATTCCAAGGGCAAGCAATATATTTTGCATGCATGCCTGAAACATATTCTCTCTCTCTCTTTCTCCTCTATCCATTGACACATATAAACATGCATTACAGAGTTTTGGAAGGAGTATGGTGAAATGAAGTGAGCATAGACATACACAGCACACTGGCACAAGGTCTAGAGAAGACACTGTTATGTCATTGTAAGCAGTTAAAGTTTTGTCTAGTTTTATGCTGTTTCCTCTCCATGGCTCACAACTAGAGTCCCTGACACATGAAAGAAAATTTTCAGCTGCTTCAAGTGGGAGGAAAGAATGGGAACTTTCCTCTGTAAATATCATTAAATTAGCTTATCCTGGGATGCAATTCCATTTAAATGGTGTCTTGAAATATAGACTGCATCCAGAACTTGGAAAGGTTATGTTTTCAGACTATGACTTCCAGAATGGTCACACTGGCTGGGGGAGCTTGGGAATTGTAGTCTCCCCAAATGAACTTTCCAGGTGCTGAAGTTGTGCTCATACCTGGCTCCATAGGCAAATGACTGGACACTGTGTGAATGGATTTTTGGACTAGACTGGCCTTTGATGTGATCCAATGTGGCTTTCTGTATGATCTTATGCAAAGGGATCTTGTAGCACCTTTGAAACTAACTGAAAGAGAGAAGTTGGTAGCATGAGCTTTCATAGACTTGAATCTACTTAGTCTCAAAGATGCTACAAGATCTCATTGCATACTGATTTTCAGGATTAACATGGCTATGTCTTTGAATTCTAGTCTTATGTTACCCAGTATATTTTATCTCCACCCTGGAAAAGTGAGAATGATAGATGTGTTGTACGTTTTCTAAACCATATATGGCATCAGAGTGGGGTTCAGTTTCCCTTCCTAGGCATGTCACTTGCCCTCTGTGAGCACACATTGCTGGGCTCCTATGGTTAGTTAAAGGAATGGAACTTTGATTAAAAAAAATCATAGTGTCATAAACTGGATATTAAAATAGGGCTGGCAACCTAAATACATTTGGTGGAACTTATGCTCTGTTGTTTGGATTGCCGTAAAATGTGCCATATAAACCCTGGCGAGCTGCAGCAGAATTAAAATCCCAATGTTCTTGTTATTTTCCATCAAGGCATCTTCATTTTATAGTGACACTAACTATAAGAGATCTCCAAGAGCCGCAGTCATCACCACAGTCCCTTTCACACTGTACAATTATAACACTGTGATTTCACTTTAACTACCATGGCAATATCCTATCGAATCCTGGGATATGCAGTTTAGGGAGAAGTGTCTAGAATGCTCAACAAGACAGCTCTACTACTACCTCACCAAACTACATATCCCAAGATTCAAATACTGATGCCATGACAGTTAGAGTGGAATCATAGTGCTATAACTGTGTGGAGTGAAATGTTCCCAATGTGGATCTTGCATACTCAGAACTGTGGCTTCCTTTACTGAATCAATCTGCTTGTAATGCAGTCTTCCTCTTGTCCTACTGCCTTCCACTTTACCAAAAATTATTGCTTTTTTTGTGTGTTTTTCAGGCTGTGTGGCCATGTTCTAGCAGTGTTTCTTTCTGACATTTCACCAGCATCTGTGGCTGGCATCTTCAGAGAATACTGGAATGGAAGAGAGTTTTTATACACACACAAACACACCACACACACACATACTGTGAGACCCTGGGTAGGAGGAGAGATTCCCATATAAACTGTGTAGTGTTCTGTTGTTTATGGCAGGGCCTCAGGGTGGGAGGCTATGCAAAAGAGGATTAGTGTCAGCTAATTGGTGATCATTGTCTGCAGGGAAAGCCCCTGACCCAGGGAGGTTTCTCATTTGCTTTTGTTGAGTGCTGATTTTTCTATTTTGCAGGACTGGTAGCCAAACCTTGTTTACTTTAAGCATTTCTTCTTTCCTGTTGAAGTTGTCCAAGTGTTTGAGGATTTCGATGGCTTCCCTGTGCATTCTGAACTGATAGTTGTTGGCATGGTCCAGAATTTCAGTGTTTTCAAACAGCATTTTATGCCCAGGATGGTTTATAATGTGTTCTGATACTGGTGATTTTTCTGGCTGACCCAGTCTGTAGTGTTTGTCATGTTCCTTGACTCATGTTTGTACACTGCGTTTGGTGGTCCCTATGTAGACTTGTCTGCAGCTGCATGGTATGCGGTAAATTCCTGCGGCTGTAGGAGGGTCTCTCCTATCCTTCACTGAGCACAGCATTTGTTGGATTTTCTTGGTTGGTTTGTAAACCATTTGGAGGTTGTGTTTCCTCACCACTTTCCCTATTCCGTCTGTGACTCCTTTGATGTATGGGAAAAATACCTTCCCTTTGGGTGATTGCTTGTCTTCACTCCTTTTGGGTTTTTGAGCAAGGTGATCGAGAGGGCAGTTGCTCTTCACCACTTGGATTGGCGCCAATAAGCGGGATACAAATAAATTATTATTATTATTATTATTATTATTATTATTATTATTATTATTATTATTATTTCTGGGTCTGGCAGACCTTCTGATGTCTGAGCTAGAGTAACCATTTGCCTATAGAGCCTGGTCTAGGTCTTCAACTTCAACTTCACATTATTGCTTTTATCCCCCATTGAGTCATTTCATCTCATGATGTATCTGGGGTATGATAGCCTTAGTTTAGTTTTGTGGCTTCCAAAGTTCAGGCCAGATTTGCTCTCCTGGACACATTTATCTGTCTTTTTGGCACTCCATAGTATATGTACAATTCTTCTACAGCACCATGCTTAAAATAAGTTGCTCTTTCCCCCTCAGCTTTCTTCACTGTCCAGCTTTCACAGCTGTATATAGAAATCAAAAATATTATGGCATGGATGGTTCTGACTTTGGTATATAATGATATAGATTGAGTGTCCCTTATCCAAAATGTTTGGGACCAGAAGTGTTTTGGATTTGGGATTTTTGGGGTTTGCAGAATACTTGTATTTGCATATATGTACATAATATGATTTCTAGGAGTTAGGACCCAAGTCTAAATAGCCTAGCCTGAACATGAAGAAGGACCCTCCCTCCATCCACCATCATAGAGGGAGACAAGGCAGACCAGCTCCATTGGGCCTAGCCTGAATAAGAAGAAGGACTCTCCCTCCAGTCCAGGGGTAGGAAACCTTTCCCCTTTAAGGGCCGAGGGACTTCAGCTCCCAGAAGCCTCAGCCATGTTGGCCAATAGTCCCATGTTGGCCAATAGCTCCTGGGATTCTGGGAGCTGAAGTCCCTCGGCCCTTAAAGGGGAAAGGTTGCCTACCCCTGCTCCAGTCCATCTGCTTTGGTCCAGGCTTTAAGATGTGCTGGACATATTCCCCTTCCCCACCACCATTCCCTTCTCCTTTTGTATCTTGTCTTTTTAGATTGTAAGTCTGAGGGCAGGGAAATGTCTAATTAACATTTGTAATCCGCTCTGATAGCCTTTTGCCTGAAGAGCGGGGTATAAATACTTCGTAATTAATTTTAAAAAATTAATAAATACAAAATTCATTTATGTTTTATATAGGCCTTATATACATAGCCTGCAGATAATTTTATATAATATTTTATAATTTTGTGTATGAAACAAAGTTTGTGCATGTTTAACTGTTAGAACACAAAGATGTCACTATCTCGCCATCCATGGAAAAAAGCTTTGTGTTTTGGACTTTTTTAGATTTCAGAATTCCAGATAAGGGAGACTCAACCTGTATATCATAGAACAGGGGTAGGCAACCTTTCCCCTTTAAAGGCCGAGGGACTTCAGGTCCCAGAAGCCTCAGCCATGTTGGCCAATAGTCCCATGTTGGCCAATAGCTCCTGGGATTCTGGGAGCTGAAGTCCCTAGGCCCTTAAAGGGGAAAAGTTGCCTATCCCTGTCATAGAACCATAGAATCATAGAGTTGGAAGAGACCACAAGGGCCATCCAGTCCAACCCCCTTGCCATCCAGGAACTCTCAATCAAAGCATCCCCGACAGATGGCGATCCAGCCTCTGTTTAAACACCTCCAAAGAAGGAGGCTCCACCACACTCCAAGGGTGCGTATGCCACTGTCAAACAGCTCTTGCTGTCAGGAAGTTCTTCCTAATATTCAGATGGAATTTCTTTTTCTGAAGTTTGCATCCATTGTTCTGGGTCCTGTTCTCTGGTGCAACAGAAAACAAGCTTGCTTCATCTTCAATATGATAACCCAGGGGTAGGCAACCTTTCCCCTTTAAGGGCTGAGGGACTTCAGCTCCCAGAATCCCAGGAGCTATTGGCCAACATGGGACTATTGGCCAACATGGCTGAGGCTTCTGGGAGCTGAAGTCCCTTGGCCCTTAAAGGGGAAAGGTTTCCTACCCCTGTGATAACCCTTCAAATATTTAAACAAGGCAATATCATTACACCTGAATGTGCATGTAGTGATGGGGTAATCATTTTACTTCCATCTCATATGACTTTTGCCCCTTTCCAACTCTGTTCCAATCCATTTGGACATGATATTTTTCAAAATTCCAGATGGACATTTGCATTTAAATACATGTTTAGGTATATTTCCCCTCAACAACACATGGTTCTAAATGTATTTTCTCTCCAAATATGCATATCTAAATGCATTTTGATGCATTTAAAAATGAATTCTTTGAGTATCCCCAGGTGCACAGACAGGTAGTGGCAGATTCAGATTGTGAGGCTGAGCAGATGGAAATTAGGGACAAGGGGGATTTCCCCAGTTTTGTGTCTTCGTTGTCACTTTGGTTCACATGCTCAGCATGCTACGCCTTCTGAATTCTGGTTTAATTAGAAGATTTTGAAACCTAATTTCAGTAATGAAGCACACGGACTTTCCAGCTGTTATAACTTTCCATTCTTCCCTTTTATCTACATCTTTTCCACTCTCTGCATTCTTCTGCATTGAGCTTTGTGGCCAAGTAGTGAGTCTGCCAAATTCTAGTACAACACTCTAACCGCTGTACTTCACCAGCATGATGGATATATACATACTGGTAAAACATGGTTACTTAAGTTCAAATGTGCTCTCTCTCTCTCTCTCTCTCAAACACACACACACACACACAGACACACACAGATATTTAAAAACTACATAAAGATTCCTAATACAATAATGTGTACAATCAAGTCAAGATTGCTTTAATGATGTTTACAGTCAGCTCATCACACCTGCGGGGTTCTGTTCATTGATGAATGCTGGGAGTTGCAGTCCAACAGCATCTCAAGGGCTACATGAGTCTCACCCCTTCCTCAAGAGTTGGAGGAGGAATTAATTAACAGCTGTTGCTAATTACTGATGCTCCTTTTGCAAGAAACAGCTATATCTGTCTTTAGAAGCCTGTCTGACATGTTGCATTCTCTACAATGCCTCTGGTCTAGCACAATTCCAAGGCATTAGGGGATGAAAAGGGCAGCCATTACAAAGAGATGTTAAAAATATTCAGATAAAATTGTTCTGAGAAATTGGCAACTTCTTTTTTCCCCCCTAGGGGTGGTGATGACAAAAAAAGCAATATTGTGGGAAAGGAATATATAATTTTTAAATAAATAAATAAAATACCAAATCCATACCATCCCAACATTTCACAGATGAAAACTGGAACATACATGACCAAGCACCATCTGAGGATGGTCAATATAGCAGATGTTACTAATGAATAAAAACACACAAGATAGGAGAGGCTGCAGCAATTTGCTTTTGCCTGGGCCTCCTGGGATGGGCAAGATCCCATTGCCTCTCCCCCCTACTGAGTCATATAAGTTGAAACTACTTTTTTCACTTGGAACTCAATTTGTAGCAACTGAAGGAAGCTAAGGACAAAGGAGGAAAATGGGAGGACAGAGAAACTGGGACATTTTGAAACCAAAAAAGGGGGACAACAGAAGATTCATCAAGACTGTTCCTAACAAATGGAGAGACTTGGAGGCAGGATGCAAATCAGACCTGTTATTTTTTTTTCCTTAGAAATTTTGGTCCAGCTTGGTAGAAATGTCAATCCTAGCATACTGAAAAGGAAAATAAAACCCCACAGCAGCTTCCTGGCATAATAGTTCTGGTGATTATCCCTTTGTAAGGCCAATTTGGACAAGAGACTGCCTTGAATTTTCATCTCCAAAAAAAGGGGATTTGACATTCCTTTTAAAAGTAGGTACTGGGACAGCTGCTCAACTAGCGTGAATAAACAAGACCGATCTAGTAAGACAGATGGATATTGTCATTTCTTAAACAAAGACACAATATTCCATCCTCTCTCTCTCTCTCTCTCTTTTGCTTGCACCCTCTCTTTTAACAATTCAGAAGCATGTGTTTCCAGAAGCTATAATTATGCATTGATGGTGCAAGCTGAGCTTCATCTCAGTGTTTATACCAAAATACAAAGCGTACACTACATGGCAACGGCATGGGACAGAACATGCCTTCTCATTCCCCCCCCCAGAATATTTCCTGAGCAGCTTCTGCCAAAATTCCAACTGGAGCTGAGTTACAGAGCATGACTGCAATCGGCCGGTTAGTCAATTGGAGTTTCCACACCTTTTGTGTAAGGCTGAGGTTTGTTTGACTTCAAGCAATAATTGCATCTAATTTCATCATCTCGAATGCACTTGTTTCATCACTTTGTGCCTGCAAGGAAAAAAAAAGAAGAAAAGAAAAGAAGGAGAGGGTGGAAGAAGACAACAAACACTTTCAAAATTAAATTTCCCTTTATTGTTTGTGTGGCCAAGAGAAATTTATGGCGAGAGACACTGAGCTAGTTGCAGGTGTGTTGGTCTGTGGAAGCCGACTTGATGCATGCCCTGGGATGAAAGCAATGCAAAATGTCTCAGGTTGGAGTTATTAATAATAATAATGATGAATTAGGTTTTAATTCATGGCATGATTTATAAATCTACCCCGTCTGTGGGAGATTAGCACAGCATGGGGCGTTTGGAACAAGAAGGATCAGGGTGGGGCCCGACACTTGGAGGGCATCAACATATGCCAAAATGTCAAAACAAACTCTGCAAAACATATAATTAATTACAAGCATCTTTGGGCCTCATCCAATTAGGAGCAAAGCTCCAAACGGCAGATGCTCTGGGACCCAGGCACGGCTGAGATGTGTGATAGGGCCTTTTGGTGGCTGTTCCTGTAATCATGAACTTCCAGAGAAGCCAGAGTGGCTATCCTTCTAAAATCACTGCCACACTGCAGAATTAATGCAGGTTGACACCACTATGGGTGGGTGGGTTAGGGACACGCTCCCTCGGAGAGTAGTGGAGTCTTCTTCCTTGGAGGTCTTTAAGCAGCGGCTGGATGGCCATCTGTCGGGGATGCTTTGATTGGGAGTTCCTGCATGGCAGGGGGTTGGACTGGATGGCCCTTGTGGTCTCTTCCAACTCTATGATTCTATGATTCTATGATTCTATGATTCTATGATTCTATGACTGGGGGTGAGATTGAATTTTTTAACTTTGTTCTTTTTTAATTTTGTTCGCCGCTCCGATTGCCCAGCAGAGGGGCGGGATATAAATAAATTATTATTATTATTATTATTATTATTATTATTATTATTATTATTATTATTATTATTATTACTGTCATGGCTCCTTTCTGTGGAATCCTGGGATCTTCCATTTGTTGTGGCACCAAAGCTCTGAGTCTGCCAAGACTAGGGAGCATATCGCACTACTAAAAAAAGCATCTTACTTCTCCTGAACAGAATTCTAATTTAGGCTGCATCTGGGTACTATTGCATGGATTTTGCCACCGAAGAAGTCCCAACTTATAAGCTTATCGCACTAGTACCTGTAATGTTGCCATCGAGTCCCTGGAACGTAGCACTGAGCCAGGACAGTTAAAGTGGTCTCAAGGTGGATTATTTCTGGCATCTGTTCAGGCCCATAGTAGAGGGTTTTATTTATTTATTTGTTTGTTTGTTTTGCTTTTTGGAGCAGGGGCTTTGAGCTTTTAGGGCCAAGAGTGGGCTTTGTTTAAAACAAGTGACTTTGTTTTCAAAACCAAAAGCTGAAAGTTAGTAACACCTTCTTCACAGTTGAGTATGATTGGCACTTGTCACTCAATGTTTGCATCATAGACTCATGGGTTTCCTTTGGAGTCTTCTTCTGCAGGAACAGGAATGTCATGATGGCCAGGAATTCAGTGCATGAAGACTGTATGCTTTTCAACAACATGGTTCTCATTGGCATTACTAGGGTTGGTGTCACTTGATTCAGGGGGATTGAACCTTGCCCCTCCCCCCGGCCAGACACTGCTGCAGCCACTCACCTCCCCTATCCTTCTGAGTCTGACACAAGAATTGGAAGGCAGCTGCTGACCCCCAGCCTTCCAGATCTGGTGTGGCAGCAACTGCTATGCTGGACTCAGAAGGCAGCCCCTCCCTGGATGTACCACCCCACTGTGTAACACATCCCTCTGGGGCATCACCTGGTGTGGTCCATACTCCCTGTACCCCTTAGTGGTGCCACTAATGGGTATATCAAGGATCTGAAGAAAAAGAAAAGGAAAAGGAAAAGGAAAGAAGAAACCCTGAAAGTAAAGTATGGCTACCAGTCCTGAAAAACACCAAAATCAAGACTCAACACATGCAAATGAATATCACCCAGAGTCAGCGGGTTTCCCTGCAGACAATGGATAGTTAATTAAATAGACACACATATCCTCCTGCATATCTTTCCACTCTGTGGCCTTGCCATTCACCAGCAGACCAACACATGGATTTACATGTAAATCACTTCCTCCCAACCAAGGGTTAAACAGTATATATGCCCCAATCACTTCCATGTCACCAACCTCTGAAGATGTCAGCCATAGATGCAGGCAAAACATCAGGGATAAATTTCTCCAGAACATGACCACATAGCTTGAAAAACCCTCAAAAACTTATGGATGCTGGCTGTGAAAGCCTTTGACTTCACATCAGATCTGAAAAAAAATAATAATCAGACATTAGAGCTATGATCCTGCCAATTAGCAATTTACAATACAAAAAAACCACTCTTTCAACCTAAAGTGTCAAAATTACCCCTAGATTTTGGGAATGGGTCAGGCTGGGAACTTTTCAGCATCCCTCATGTATGTGTCTATTCGTTTGTACAGACATGTGCAACTCTGGAGTGTAGTGGGAAGCACAGATCTATGACGTTCAGTAGTAGAGGACTGTGTGACCCCCGGAAGTCACTCATCCAATGCCAGACAGAGATATGAAAACCTGGCAGTTTTCAATGCATTGCTCCCAAACTTCCAAACATAATTGTGTTCTCCCATTTCTATATTGGCTCAAAATGCCCCACATAGAGTGCATTGCGGTAGTTTAACTAGGAAGTTACCAGTGTTTTTACAACTGTGCCTTATTTATCCCTGTCTGGGAAAGAGGAAAGGCTTTAATCTAGATCAGGGGTAGGTAACCTTTCCCCTTTAAGGGCCGAGGGACTTCAGCTCCCAGAATCCCAGGAGCTATTGGCCAACATGGGACTATTGGCCAACATGGCTGAGGCTTCTGGGAGCTGAAGTCCCTCGGCCCTTAAAGGGGAAAGGTTGCCTACCCCTGATCTAGATGGAGGCTCTGAGTATAAAAATTGTACAGTTGGCCATCCACATTTACAGCTTTGCTTTTTATGGATTTGATTATTTGAAGTTTTGATGAATATGCTCTCTCTAGGAATCTCTAGGTCCTCCAGTGTGATTCTGCTATAAGGTGACCACAGAACTTTTCTGCTGCTACTCCCAAACTGTGGAATGCCTTGCCGGAGGAGATCTGTCAAATAACCAGCTTGG
>CM034708.1:210848276-210864101 GCA_020142125.1 Phrynosoma platyrhinos | reverse complement strand
ATTTGTTCATGCTTTTTTCAGATACATGATATACTTCTGTATATGCATTATATGTTGTTTTGTACCCATTTCCCCATTGCTCATTGTGTACATTGTTTTCAAAGATGTCCATTTTCAGCTGTTTACATCTTTCAAATGAATCCCTGGTTCTATGTCCTTCTTTTTCTTCACTAAAATGTATTGCAAGCCTTGGGAAACATGGATTTTGAAGGCAAAAACACCTTTATTTTGTGATCATTTTGCATCTCAGGAGGCACAAAACTGATATTTGCATAGGTGTGTTCTCTTTGCCAATCTGGAACAATATTTGCATAGGGAAATGCAAATCCAGTGAATTTCCTTTCCATCCCCAGTGTAGACAATGCTGAGGGAGAAGGAGCAGTAATCACAATCAGTATAAGATTTTTTAAGACAGTGACTGGCAGCTCCCATGTCTGTAAGGCAGTGAATCAGCTTCAGTTTTTACCATGAATTTTAAAGGAGCTAGGCAAGGTGATGTATCCTATCTTTAAAATGGGTTCAGCACTTTATATCGCTCTTTGAAAATTCAGATTGAAACACAAAATTGTTTAAATTTGCTTTCTGTTTAAATTGGTTTTAACAGATCTTGTATTTAATATACTTTTAATAGGGGAGTATTATTGTTTATGGTCGGGGTTTGTATCCGTTTTAGTTGTAAGCCGCCTTGATTGCTACAGCAAAAGGTGAGGTAGAAGTAAAATTATTATTATTATTATTATTAGTAGTAGTAGTATTAGTATTAAAATGGGTTCACTGCCCCAGTGACATGGGAAACTACCAGCTACCACTGAGCTCTCTGGGGCATAAGAGTACAGGTTTATGAACAATTAATGCCATCCTGTGATTTATTTCTGCACTTAATAAAGAAAATGAACAGTCATAAAAACCACAGGCTTCAGGATCTTCAAAGTCTTGCTGCCAGCCTTAAGGAGCGATTCATATAACAGCCTGCTGAGACAGACTAGTCAAAGGGTTATTATTATCTCTGCATCAGATACACATAAACTGAGGTGAAGGACTCTTCCCAAGGCCCGAAAGAATGCTAGCTGCACAACTAGAAAACATGTTCCAAAAGAACCAGTATAGATTTATTGTCATACAAAGAAGGCAATAAATATCAGCCCATATTGTTTGCATTTATCTCCCCATTTAGCAAGCTATACTACAGAATGGAGAATGCACTAGCTATTATTTCTATGGACAGAACAATAACAATACAGCAATTACTTAAAATCTAGCAGGGAGAAAAGTTCTCTCTCTCTCTCTCTGTGAACTGCCCTCAAGTCGATCTTGACCCATGGTGACCCTATGAATGAAACGTCTCCGAGACATCCTCAACAGCTTTGATCATTTTCTCAGTATTCAGGTCGGTGTCCTTCTTGAGCCATCTGGTATGTGGTCTTCCTCCCTTCCAACTGCCCTCCACCTGTCCAAGCATCATTGTTGTTTCTAGTAATTCATTCCTTCTCATGATGTGGGCATGGTACAACAGCCTCAGTTAGGCATCCTAGCTTCTAGGTCAGGCTTGATTTGTTCTAGGACCCATTTGCCTTTTCAGCTATCCATGGTATCTGTAGAACTTTTCTCCAGCACAGCATCTCAAATGAGTTGATTTTCTTTCTATCTGTTTTCTTCACTGTCCATCTTTCACACCTATACATACTGATGGGATATGCAATGCCATGGATTTTCCTAACTTGGGGTTGCAGACTGCCAGAAATAGTGCAAATTGAGTCCACTTTTAGGGTTAGGGAATCATGGGAACTGTATTTTATGGTGGCACCAGAGCTCTCTGACAGAAAAGGCTCAATGTCTCAGAAAAAAAAAAATTCCCATGATTCCCTAGCGCTAACCCTAACCTTAAAAGTGGACTCAATTTGCACTATTTCTGGCAGTCTGCAGCCCCCCTTAGTGTTCAGTTGTATATCTTTGCACTTCAGGATCTTTTCTAATTCTTTCATATAGTTGCCCTTCACAGGCATAGGAGATTAGTGAACTCTCTTTTAATGCGCCTTATCCCCAATGGGATAAAGGTGCATTTATTTTTAAAATGAGTTTTATCCCATTTGTGCATTGCTAGGCGAATGTATCCTGGATGCATCCCAGATGCCAGCCAGGCTTATCCTGTGGCTTTACAAGAACGGGATTTTCCCATTCTTGAAAAGGCATGGGATAAGCCCGGCTGGCATCTGGGTTGTATACGGGATGCATTCACCCACCCACAGGTGAATGTGATAAAACCCATTTTAATAATGAATGCATCTTTATCCCATCAGAGATAAGGCACATTAAAAGAGAATGCTTTAATCTCCATAGTCTTCTGATTTCCTGATCCACCGTGTGAAGCCATGTATGGGAAATCTTTAACTATTTCAACATCTTCTTCATCTACTTTGAGCTTTTGTACATCTTTGGTGGTACATCCTCATCAAATTACAGATCCCAATATTCCATAGGATGATGCAATGGTAGTTAAAATTAGTAGCAATGAAATGGTAGTAACACAGGAGGTGAGTGCTGACTTTCACTTTCCCCAATAAGCAGTCTTCTGAAAAAGCTGAAATGTCATAGAATCATAGATTCATAGAACTAGAAGGAACCATAAGGGATATCTAGTCCAACAACCTGTCATGGGCAATGGCCATCCAAACTCTATTTAAAAGGAGAGTCCAAGGGGACCCAAAGGAGAGTCCACCACTTTCTGATGCAGCCTATTCCACTCTTAAACATATCTTACAATGCAAAAATTCTTCCAAAAGTTTAAGTGGAATATTTTTTTCTTGCAATTTGAAAACTTTGGTTTGTGTCTTGGGATGCATCTATCTATACTGTAGAAATAATACAGTTTGGCACCACTTTAAATGCTATGGCTCCTGGAATCCTGGAACTAGTAGTTTTGAGAGCCACTAGCATGCTTTGGCAGAGAAGGTTAAAGACCTTGTAAAACTACACATCCCAGAATTCCATAAGATAGAGCTACAGCACTTAAAGTGGAGTCAAACTGCATTATCTCTACAGTGTAGAAACTCCTCTTGTCTCTGGAGCAGCAAAAAACAAATTCTCTTCCTCTTCTACATGGCATTCCTTCTAATATTTAAAGATGGCTACAGCAATTTTGAGAGCCAATGTGATATAATGGTTTGAACATTGGACTATGACTCTGAAGTTCAGGATTCAAATCTCCCCTTGGACATAGAAACCCACTGATCACACTCTCTCAGCCACAGAGGAAGGCAAAGACAAACTTCCTCTGAACAAATTTTGCCATGAGAGATTGATCTTAATGTTGCCATAAGTTGGAAACAACTTGATGGCACACAACTACATCATCACCTTCTCATTAAGCATACCTAGTTCCCTAAGGCATAGAGCTTTATTTCCAGACTTTTGACCACCTTGGTCACCTTCCACTGGACATGTTCTAGCATATCAATATTCTTCTTGAATAGTGGTATGCAGAACTGAACACAATATTCCAGGGTAGCTCTGACCAAAGCAGAATAAAATGGTGCTATTACTTTCCTTGAGGTGGATATTATAATACTATTGATGCAGCCCAGAAGTATCCAAAATTTCTCAAAACTCATCCCATTACTACAGTAAGCAAAACAGGATGAAATATTGCTGTGGCTTTTTCCAGATCACTATTGTGTTGTAATGAGTTATTTGCAGTTAGCATTAACACTTCCTTTAAAATACAGTTTACTCGACAATAGTAAAGTGTGACTGTAGCAAAGTGTCAAAATCATTTGGCCAGGTTTAACTTAATCCTGCCCTTAAACCAAAGGCGCAAAGGCTGCCAGAAAATTCTCTATTTTTAAACAGGCATTTTTTTTCTGAAAGACAAGATGAATCCTGTCTTTCAAGCTAGTTTCCAGTGCGACAGAACTTTGCATCTAGTGCTCAGCTCAGAATTTTCTCAATATTTGTTTCTTTTGGTATTCTGAAATCCTCTGTTTTGCCAAGTCAATAGAGTCCAACTTGTCAGATTTAAATATGTGCAGAAAGTTTTTGCTTTTTGTTTAAAAAGTAGAAGTACCAGGCATTATATTTTAGTGTACTCATCTTGGAGGCAGCAAGAATTTTGGAGAGTGCTATGTATTCTTTAAGATCCTGTCCGATCTTGGAAGCTAAGCAGGGTCAACTCTGGTTAGTACTTAGGCAGGAGACCACCAATTAATCCCAGGTTCTGTTGTCTATATTCAGAGGAAGGAACTGGCAAACCAGTTTTTAAGCAGCCTTTTTATTTATTTTTTATTTTTTGATGTCACCTGGTGAAGTAACACATGGTGCCACCCAGCTCCCATTGATCTCCCCTCATACTACAAAATCTTCAGTAAAGTTTTTTGTACTAAGGTTACTCATAAATCGTAATTCCCACATATCACTGTAAAGAATGGCAATAGTTGTGGCATAAACAACTAGCAAAATTAAAATTATACCCTTAAGTTAAAAGAGCATACTTAAAGCCTAAATGTATTTACATGCATATAGTTCCACATGGTTAACATGTAAATTGGTACAATGTGAAGTTTTAAAAGACAATTTTAAAATAATTTAACAAATTTAAAAATAATTTAACATTTAATTTTAAAAAAAATCTTGGGGCATCTGTTATCCTCCCACCAAGCCTTGCCCTACTCACACCACCTCTTCAGTATTTTAAAGGGATGCAGGTGAATGCCACAACCCATTTCTGCCCAAAGGCAGATGTTTGGTGAGCAGTGGTGTCACTCCCCCTTAAGGTGTCCCCTTTTGTCCGCACCCCCTGCACCCCACTACTGACATCCTTGTGCATTCCATTTCTCAACTGATTCTACTCTCTGACAGTCCTCCAGTCCCTAACCCATCAGATAAGCAGGGGCTTCCTGTATTTACCATTATCTGTTGGGGTTATGTAGCTCAGAAGCTGAACCAAGGGGTGAGAGGATCAGTTTGCCAAGCCAAGAGAATGGCACAAGGCTGACTTTAATGGTATGCTAACCTCATAGGGCATTGCATAAGCTTGCCTTCTAAGTGGATCAAGAATGGCTTTCAAGCACCGCTCAGGACAAACATTATGCAGAAGAATGTGGAAGGAAGGGTGGAGGCGGCAAGCAAAAGAAATTGACATTATCCTGATTTGGCAGGGATACTCTCTATTAACCCTAGTTTTTTAGCCACTTTTAAAATGTCCCAGTTTCTCTCTCTTCTTCCCACTTCTGCCCTTGGTCATCAGCTTATTTCCATTGCCACAAACTGAATTGCAAGTTTAAAACTACTTTGAAATGAATCAATTCTGCAAGGAGAAGAGGAGGCGATGAAGTCTTTCCTTTCCCAGTTGGCTCACACAAAAGCAAACTGCTGCAATGTATCCTAGCTTGTGTGTTCTTCCTCATTGATAACATCAGGCCATTATGACCACACTCTGATGCTGACTGACAATATCTATCCCAATTTTCATCTGCAAAACATTAGAGGGTTATGTCACTATCCATGACATACAATCAGTGGCTTGCCAGGGTTGGTTGATTCTGTAGTCCACAGAGGCAGCATTCACAATGCAGAATTAATGCAGTTCGACACTACTTTAGCTGTTATGGTTCAATGCTATAGAATGCTGAAAATTGTAGTTTTGTGAAATATTTAGCCATCTCTGTTCTGGTGCCACAACACAACTACAGTTCCCATAATTCCATAGCATTGAGCCATGGCAGTTAAAGTGGTGTCAAACTGCATTAATTCTGCAGTGCAGATGCAGACAGAGATAACTTTTCTGAGTTCTGCCCATTCAAAAGGCCTCCACCTGTATACTTGTATAGCATCTGTATAGCAAATACTCATACTGTGCAAGCCTCACTTTAAATTAGCATAAAGTAAGAATATACTTTTGCTCTTGGAAATATCAAAGTTGTACATTCATTTATACTCCATTGCTCTTGGAAATGGAAAGTTATGCATTCATTTGTTCAGAGAACTGATGGGTGCACCCAACAACTTAGAATTATAGGATGGATCCCTTGAACATTTGTGTGAAATGCTTTCAAATTGATTGGAGTTAGAACTTGCACAGGACAAAAACCAAATACAGAGTTAGAACTTCAGCTTCAAAGGCAATTTGTAATGCTTCATTCACCTTTTTCTGCTTCTCCATCTCTTCCTTTTTCACTATTTAGACATTGGAGCCAGGCTTTTTTAAAAAAATAAAAGAAAAAAAACCCCACACAATATTTCAGGTGTCTGCATTTTAAAAGGCTTTGTTTATGTTACGGCTTTAGGTCAACTTAACAGGTATGTTTTAATGAAAACATCACCTCTCCATGACCTTTGGGATTTGAAGGTGAAAATGCAGTCATGGCAAAAGGAATCCTCATCGTCATGGATGAAACTGTCAGCACTTTAAGACATTGTTTTTCACCTTAAAGCAAGTGTGTTTGTAAAGCCATTTTTTCAATCACATACATACATCAGAGTGAATAGCCTGAAAAAGGAGTGGGATGTATAAACAAGATCCCAGACTGAAATACAAGGGTTACGGAAAGGTTATAGTTCTAAAAGACCCCTTTCACCATGCTTCGAGGAGAATTTTAGACAAGCCTGGAGGAATCCAACATTTTCCTTGGTTGTTGTTTTATTGAAGGCACGTATAACCTGCCCTTCATCAGAAAGGCTTCCTGAATGGCAAATGTACAAAAACAAGTTTGCATTTCTCTTCAGGTTTATCCTCTTAAAAGACATGACATGAGAGGAAAAATGGATGATGAGAGGAAAGGAAAGCTGGAAAACAATGGGCACCATTTCTCAATGATTCATGGTTCTCAGTGCTCACGGTAGCAGCCCCGAAACCAGGAATTGGTTGCAACCTCCAGTCCTGGACAGGGTCACACTCTCTGTGAAGGACTGTGTTCGCAGTCTGGGGGTGCACCTTGATTTGTCGCTCCTGATGACAAATCAGGTAAATGCAATGGTTAGGAGTGCCTGTTAGCAGCTTCAGCTGATATACCAGCTGTGTCCTTTCCTGGAAGTAAGGGATCTTGAGCCTGTGGTGCACACACTGGTAACCTCTCGTCTGGATTTCTGTAATGTGCTCTACATGGGGCTACCCTCGTGCTTGTTCGGGAAACTTCAGTTGGTACAACATATGGCAGCCAGAGTGGTCTCGAGAACATTTAGGAGAGATCACATAACTCCGGTATTAAAATCTCTCCACTGGCTGCCTGTTAGTTTCCGGGCCCAGTATAAGGTGTTGGTTATTACCTTTAAAGCCATAAATGGCTTGGGTCCAACCTATCTGAAGGACCGCCTCCTCCCATATAATCCTCCCCGGGCACTCCGGTCCCCTGGGAGGAATTTGATCTAACCAACGAAATCTAGGCTGTTGGCAACCTCCCAGAAGGCATTCTTGATAATTGATTATGGAATGGCCTGCTTGACGAGATCCATCAGATCACGACCTTAAGCAGCTTTAAAAAGGCTGTGAAGACGGATCTCTTCCAGCAGGCCTTTCCTGAGTAGATTCCAGGCCTCAGGAGTGCGCCTGTTTTTATCATCCTAGTTTTGGCTTTCCCACGGTTTGTTGTTGGCTGGCTATTGTTGTTTTTTAATTTTTATTGTATTGTATTTTTTATATGTTATGTTAAGATTTTAATTGGATCTGTAGTTTAATACTGTTTTAATGGGGGAGGGGTGGGGATGTATATTTTTAGATTTGTATGGATTTTAATTGTTGTAAGCCACCCCGATTGCTTGACAGAGGGGTGGGGCAAAAATAATTTTTTTTATTATTATTACTATTATTTTTTTGCAACTTCCAGGATTATAAAATTTCCAATGAGAAGAGGAGACAACAATTGCTGGTCCTTCAAGATGAGCTAATGGAGGGTCACCAATTCCTTTTTTCTCTCTGTCTTCTACATTTTGATCAAATGAGGGCTAGGTTAAAGTTATGGGAGAGGCAATGCCTATTTGAGCTGGCTTCTTAGTGGAACTTATGGGCCTAAGCAGACGGTGCAAAGTACCATTTTCGAGGCCAGGAAGGGGAGGGGCAGCCTCAGCTGGGCACCCCAACCCCTTCCCAAATACGTCATTGGAGCGCCCGTCACTCCGCATGGCCGGCACTCCGACGACGCACTTCCGCTGCAGCGTACTCACACGCCAGAGGTCTTTTGCGGCGCACCTTTGGCGTCTTGCAGAAGGAGCACTATTTTAATGCTCCTTCCTGGGCCTGGGATGCTGCGGCTCGGGGCCGAGGAATGTGGATACCTCGGCCCCGATCTGCAGCTTCCCGGGGCGGCCCTGTGCTGCCCGTCTGCTTCCCCCCTTATGGTGGCCTACTCATTGGCTCAAAGTCAGGGGAAAGGAGCAGGTTTCTGATCCATGTTTCCCTTCTTTCTGTGTCCTACTACCTTCCCATGTCCATCTTGGTGGCTGCTCTCAGACCTTCCGAGAAAGGTTAGATTGACACTACCTCTTGCTATCCTTCCCTAGATGGGTAGATGGACCTTTTAGTCTGAGAAGGCCTTTGAGGAATGACTACTCAGAGAAATTTGGGGCTGCCTTGGTGGAAACAACCTCACAAATAAAGATATTCACCTGGAGCCAGTGGAAGTTACTGGAGAAGGAGTAATGGTCCTATTTTAGGGCCTTTACAGACTGCCAGAAATAGTGCAACTTTAACTGAGGCCACTTTAACTGTCCTGGCTCAGTGCTAGGGTATCATGGGAACTGTATTTTTTTTTCTGGGACATTGAGCCTTCTCTGCCAGAGAGCTCTGGTGACACAATAAACTACAGTTCCTATGATTCCTTAGCACTGAGCCAGGACAGTTAAAGGGGGGAAGCAGACAGGCGGCACGAGGCTGCTCCAGGAAGCTGCGCTGCGGGACCAAGGTATGCGCACACCTCGGCCCTACGGTGCAGCTTCGCCGCCCCTGGAAGGAGCGCTAAAATAGTGCTCCTTCCACAAATTGCCGAAGGTGTGTCACAAAAGGCTGCCAGCGCACCTTTGGTGGCTTTTTCACTGCAGCATGTGCAAACACTGCAGCTGAAAAGCATCCTCGGAGTGCCGGCCATGCAGACGGCCGGCTGCTCCGAGGATGTTTTTGGGAAGGGGTTAGGGCACACAGCATGTGGCTGCCCCTCCCCTTCCTTGCTCTGAAGATGGCGCTTTGCGCCATCTGCTTAGCCTCAAAGTGGCTTCAAGCTGCACTATTTCTGCCAGTCTGTAAAGGACCGTAGACTTTCTTTTTTGGCTAATCTCGCTTCTGTGCATGAGACAAGGCTAGACTGATCCATGCCATGGGTAAACCCAACAATTCATTCCATTTATGGGAGCAAAATCCTGCTTAGATGCTTAGATAGGCATCTAAGACCACAGTTTTCTTTGTTGTTGTTACTGTTGTTGCATGCATCCAAGTTGTTTCCGACTTATGGTGACCCTATCATTGGGTTTTCCTAGTACGATTTTTTCAGAGAGACTCTGCCATAGCCATCCTGTGAAGCTGAGAGAGTGTGACTTGCCAAAGGTCATCCAGGGGGTTTCCATGGCCAAGCTGGGGTTCAAACCTTGGTCTCCCAATGTCCTAGTCTAATGCTCAAACCATTACACCATGCTGTTAAAAACTTCAAATTTTTGGAAATGTAGAAGGTAACTGTAACAATAACAACAACTAGACCCATCCATTCATCTAGTTCAGAGGTTCTCAACCTCTGATTCTCCAATTCTTTTGCACTTCAACTCCCAGAAGCCTGTACCAACATGGCCAGTGATGATGGGCTCTGGGAAATGAAATATGAGACAATTTGAGGAGTAACGGTTGAGAACCACTGGTTTTTAGTTTAACACTTAGAAATGGTAAAATTCATTCATAGGGTCCCCATAAGTAAAAATCACTTAATTGAAGTCAACAACAACAAAAACAACATTCATTTCTGACCCATCCCCTTTTTCCTTTTACTCTACAATATTGATTAATGACTGATATTGATACTATTTTAAATGTTTCTAATACAATGGGCCTTTGCTACCCACTGGGGTTTGGTTCCCAGACCCCCCTCTTGGATACCATGGATACTCAAGTCCCATTAAATACAACGGCATATAAAATGGCAAAACCAAGGTTTGCTTTTTATCATTTATATATTTTTAAAATATTTTCAAGTCATGGATGTTTGACTCCATGGCTAAAAACATCCAAGGATATGAAGGACTGACTGTATTTTCCCCCTTCAGTTTTGTCATTCCCTTTCCCCATATATGCTTATTTCACAGAGATAATACATTTCAGGAAGAAACACGATAAAGCTTCCCCTTCCCCCCCCAAAAAAAGAAAAAAAAAAGCATTTTATGTCAAGTTTTCCAACATCAAACTGATACTGTTTATTTATTCACACTGCATGCAATGTCCAATCAGAGAGGAATTTTCCTTAATGGCCTAAAACAGAATTATCATTCAAATAATAATGCATGTTTTTTTTTTTTAAAAAAAGCTGGAAAATGGGAAACTTATTAATTCTGTTCCTGCTCTCCCTCCCCCTTAAAAAGATGTTAAATATCTACTTTTGTCTGACTTCATAGACTTGGCATTTAGAGTTTGGACAGCTTTTCGGATCCTTGTCCAATATTTATAGCATGGCAGTGACTGATACGGTCACATCATATCTATCTTTGATATGATTTAGAATAACAAAAATAACAGAGTAATTTTCTGGCTGGCCAATATAGTCTTTAACTTGAAACTGAAACAGTGGCTCTTTAATCGCCTTAACATCCTTAGCTCACTAAGAGAGTAAAATAATTTCTGCAAAAATCAAAGGATCTTTATTTCTTTGTAGCTTTGCATCCAAAACCAGATTTGCAGCCCCAGTCTTGGTTGGATTCTGGAATGGGCTTTGGGTTCTTGCAGAAAAACTGGGCCAGATATAAAGTACTAACCTCCATTTGTACATTTTCTTCATCAAGTTGTCCCCTGTATCCAGTTTTGAGCCAAGATTATTGGAACAGGTTTTCAGTACAAATAAAATCATTCTTATTAACAATCTTATTTGCATCTTAAATCCTTTTAACTATAATGTGTATATTTGCTTTAATATTGCCGATGTATTTTAGATATTTTAGTAATAAGATCGTTTTAGTGTTAGTATTAGCAAGTATTATACTAAATTATTTCTCCTGGCATGTGTTGTATTATATTTGTTATAATTGCAATGGCCATTGACTTGATGCAAATAAAAATTGACTTGACTTTAATTTGATTTGGCAATTTTAAAAAAATAACAGTACAACCTACCTAGTTGCATTTCTGTCTACAGTGGGTCTTTAGTAACTGCTGGGATTTGGTTCCAGGACCCCCTGTAGATATCAAAATCCATGGATGCTCAAGTCCTATTATATATAATGTAAAACAATATCCCTTATATAAGGTGGGAAAATAAAGGATTGCTTTTTGGAGGAAAATTCTTTTTTTTTTGGGGGGGGGGATATTTTCAAGCTGTGAATCCATGGATGAAGAATCCATGGATACAGAGGGCCAACTGCATTGTTCCACACATATGTCTTACCTTAGATTTACAAGCCATATTGACCATATAGTAAAGTACAGCATCACCCCGAATCCAAAAAACAGTGATACTTTTATTGGGCCAACCAAAATGCACATGATACATGTTGAAAGCTTTCAAAGCTCCACTGTCTTCTTCATTATGCAAAGGCATTAAAATTATACAGGAGAAAGAAAGAAAGAAAAATTGACAATGTTAGTCATGGCCTTGTATTTGGTCAAGATGTTGTGGTTGATGGTATGGAAGGGTATTCATTCAGGTTGGAGTTATGAATATTCGCTTTGAAGGAAATGTGCACATAAACTGAAGGATAGCAAATGTCCCTTAAGAATTTCCTTATGCAAAGGGATCTTGCAGCAACTTTGAGACTAATAAGCTTATCGCACCAGTACCTGTAACGTTTCCATCAAGTCCCTGGAATGTAACAATATGGGAATGGGTGTTACAGGATTATACTATTGAAAATGGGATAGTAACATTATGAGAACACACATCATTGCACTGCTTTTACTGTTGTACTGGTACCAATGCTAAAGTAGCTCCTCAGCTGACCCTCATTGGCGCATGCTCACTGTTGTGAAAACCCCTATGTCTGCATTGGAAAGAATGCTACCAAGCGGTTTAGGTAGTGAGCATTCATTGTTTTTTATTGTAAACATGATGCATTTCAATCTACAAAAATAATAATAATTTTTTTAATTGCCTGTGGGGCCTTCCTTGCATCAACACCAGAAGAGTTGACTTGAGTATGTGGACGTTCTAGGACAGGAGGGGAGGAAGATGTCTTAGCCAATCAGAACATGAGGACATATTGAGAGCGGGTAGGATTATCGCACACACATCATTTGGAATGGTCTGAAAGTGTTCTTGCTGGCTGAGGATGCATTTTTACTGTTCTCCTCCTGGAATGGGCTAGGGACTGTCAGAGCACAGAATGGGAACTTGATGAGGATCATAGTGTGCGATAAAATACGTTTCATTCCATTCTCATCACGTACTCACTACGTTCCAAGAACACAGTGCGATAAGCTTATAACTGAAAGATAGTTGGCACCATAAGCTTTTGTAGACTTGTGACTACTTCTTCAGATTTGTTTGAATTTTCTGAAAGTCAATTTTCCTTAAATACTTCTTTGCTTATCCAGAATATTTCTGGATGGGGTTGATGCAGAGAGGTGCTTACAAGATTCAAACCTTTTAAATTTTAAGTTGCCAGGGGGCTTGTCTACACTAGGGGCAAAAGTCTAAATGGACTCCCCAAACTGTTCTGCCTGGGACCTATTTCTCTGCAGGGACATCAGGTAGATGTCTACACATGTCCCTGCATCTGGATGTTGTTTTGGTCTGCTGCCACTGCCTTTCCTCTGTCAGCTCCCTGGAAGAACTAAGACAGATTGCTGCCTAGCAGGTACCACCATTTACCCCAAAATCTGGGCCAGTTCCCAGCCAGAATGGTTACAAAAAGGATCTCCCCTCCTTGGTGCCACTGTGACCCAGGTGCTTCATTTCTGACCTCAGAGCAAGGACTGCATGATAGCAGCAGTCCCCCTAAGAAGACGGGCGGCCGTGGGCCACCCTGGGAAGGTGCGCCGCAGGACTGAGGCATCCCCATGCCTCGATCCAGCGGCGCACCGTCGGCGCCCCTGGAAAGGAGCGCTAAAATAGCACTCCATTCATATGTCACTGAAAGTGCGCTGCAAAAGGTTGTGGTGCACTTTTAGCGACACTTCCGCCGCAGCGTGTCCAGACGCTGCGGCGGGAGCTCCTCCTTGGAGCGCTGGCCGTGCGGAGGGCCGGCTGCTTCGAGGACAACTTCGGGAAGGGGATGGAGCACCAAGCGTGCGGCTGCCCCTCCCCTTCCCTGCGCTGAAGATGGCTTTTTAAGCCGTCTGCCGAGGCCCAGTGTCAGGGAGTGAAAAAAATATGCAACCTTTTGGCCTGGACATTAAGGTTAATGGTGGCACCTGCCAGTCAGGAATATATCCTGCTCCCCCAGAATCCAGGGTGGATTCATTGTTCACACTACAGGAAACACCATGATTTTTTAAAATCTGGGTTAAGGTGGTATACTTTGAGTTTGATGCAGACAGTGCTGTATATTGTGTGGCATTATTGCACCAGATTCAGGGAGAATATGGGGATTTTTCCCTTGTGTAGACAAGTCCTGGGTGACCTTAGGGGAATCCTTCTTTTAGTGTAAAATACCTCAGAGGTTTGTTGTAAAGATAAATTGGGCTGGATGGGACAGATGAAGTTGCCATTCTTAGCAACTTGAAATGATGATTTAATAACTGAATGGTGGATTGAATGTTGGACTAGGATTCTGGAAGATCAGGCTTTCAATCCTCTCTCACTTTGGACAGGTCACATGCTCACAGCTTCAGAGAAAGGCAAAGGCAAACCCCTTCTGAACAAATCTTGTCAAGAAAACCCCATCATATGTTCACCTTGAGGTTACTATAAGGCACACAACAACAACATAAGCTAACAATTTATCTTGGTATAGCCTTCTAAGACTAACAGTCAATTGATCCTCTTTGCTTTGTGGCTATTTTTGAGAAATACTTATTTGATATTATTATGTGAAATAAGACTGTTATCCTGACATCTGAAAGCCAAATACTATTTTCTTTTTGACAATGTAGAAAAGCATTGATGGATCTTACTGCCTTTGTCTCCAACCCTGTCCCTTCACTCGAAAAATACACATTTGCAGACATTGATAATGCAACGAAAAGCCAATATGTAAATGTAAAAAGATTTTTTTCTTTAAAAAAAATCGACAAGGGACTGAAAGGGTTCAAAATGAGTTTCTTTCCCAGGACAGACTGACTCCCAGTTGGATTGGTTGCTGGAGTAACAAAGAATACATGCAAACTGAACCCATGATTAGAATCTGTGAGGGAGAGATAAAAGGTTTATCTGTGTAACAAGGGCCATTTTGATGGCATATTAGATGGCAGGGTGGCGTGTTTGCCTAAACCTGCCTGTTTCTTTGCTTTTGTCATTGAGGGACGGAATGAAAAAGTAGAGAAATAATCTCGCCTTTTAAGTGAATTTAATGGGCTGTGAATAAATATGCAAATAACAGTGGCTGTTGGCTTCAGAGTCGCATTTAACTAGCTGTGTGTTTGAGGTGAAATAAACTCAGCTATTTGTGTAGTGTGGCTGGCATATTATCCTATCAACATCATCATAATCTCCTACTACATTACTATTATTTCTCAGCAGTTTTTAAACTATTCAATTCTAGTTTTATGTTTATGGTTGCTAAGTGCTAGTAATTCAACTTCAGCTTATGGTGATCTTATGATGAAGAAACCTCCAAGATCCCTGGTCATCAATTATTCTATTCAGATCCTGACTCACTAATGCTTACCTAGATCCATTTCAATCTAGCTTCAGATCTTGCTATGGGATGGAGACAGCTTTGATCACCTTCATGGATGACCTATGCAGGAAACTGAACAGGGGCAGTGTGTCCTTGTTGGTTCTGTTGCACCTCTTGGTGGCTTTTGATACCATTGACCATGGTATCCTTCTGAGCCGCCTCTCTGGGATGGGACTTGAGGCACTGCTATGCAGTGATTCTGGTCTTTCCTGGAGGCGCGAATTCAGAAGGTGGTGTTGGGGGACTCCTTTTTAACTCTTTGGCTACCACAGGTGGCATGGAGCCACTCCATAGGGGCCATCTGTAGAGCCCCTGTATCTCCATAGGTGAACATTCCTGAGAAGCTTATGGATTTCCTTCCCTTTTCTTATGCAGACATACATTTGGTTGATTTGTTGTTGTTGTTGTTGTGTGCCTCCAAGTCATTTTTGACTTATGGAAACCCTAAGGTGACCCTACAATAGGCTTTGGTTAGCAAGTTCCTCAGAGGGGTTTTTCCATTGTTATCCTCTGAGGCTGAGATGGTGTGACTTGCCCAAGATCACCCAGTGGCTTTTTATCCTCAAGCAAGGATTGATTTACTGTCACCTTTTCCCATTCTTTTGAATGGATGATACACAGCTTTCTTGCAATAGTAATGGTGTGTTTTTGATGCTTGTTTTTACAGTTCCACTTTATACTGTGTTTGTAATTTGCCATTTTTAAAAAGAGAAGAAAAGTAAAGCAATAGAAAAAGCCACTGGGAAGATTTTCTCTTGCTCCCACGTGGCATCATAGGTAAGTTTGGTGGGGATATGGGAGAGAATCTTCTTGGTGGCTGTTCCTAAGCTATGGACCTTACCACACGGGGGTCTGAAGCGGTGCCATCCCCGTCGC
>CM034708.1:210798022-210838019 GCA_020142125.1 Phrynosoma platyrhinos | reverse complement strand
TTGTTGTGACACCAGAGCTCTCTGACAGAGAAGGCTAAATATCTCAGAAAACTACAAGTCCCAGAATTCCCAGAATGATGTGTCTCTGTGTGTTTTAATGATGTATGCTTTACCCTGGTTTTATTTCTTAAAATCATTTAATTGTGTTTTAATTTTTGTATCTTGTGGATTTTTAACCATTTTTTAAATTCTTGTAAGCCACTTTGGACTCTGACTAGTTGGACTACTCTGGACAGCAGGGTTTGAATCCCAGCTTGGACCTTAGGCAAGCCACACTTTCTCAGCTTTGGAGGATGTCAATGGCAAAATCTCTCTGAAGAAACCTGCTAAGAAAACCCCATGATAAGTTTTTTTTTCAACACAAGCCTTAGGGTTGCCATAAATTAAAGGAAGGGAAGAGCTAAGCCCTTTACTGTCTCCCACTTAACCTTCTTTAGGACTGGGACAAACCAACCTCCTACATTCATCTTCTTTTGCAAACCATTATTTTGATTATTTTTAGCATCAGGATCACTGAGAATGGAAGATTGTTTGGTTTAGCTTGGTGTGCATGTGATACCGTCTAAAGGAAGGAGCCATGTTTTTAAATGTTTGGTTCAGAAAGAGACAGGTGTTGTAGAAGAGTAGAGTTTTTGTTTTCCAAGGAACAGAAATGTTCCTTGTATTTGGGGTAGGGGTGAGGAACTGCAGAGAGCGGGCATTTCCCCCCAACTGTTGGGCCACACCAACTCACTTGATACAAGTCAAAGTGATGTGACATCACTTTTACTGTGTTGGTTTTCCCAAGTTTCATATTTTTTTAACTGTAGGGCATGTTCAGATATGCAGGGACGATTGGGGATGGGGCAAAGGTTTAGAGATTTTGGGGTGTGTAAAAATAGCTTAAAGATTTTATTGGGGCTTTTGGGCACCTTCAGGGGTCTTCAAGGGTCTCATTATGTAGTCCCATGGACCACATTTTACCTACCCTTGATTTAGGGTTACCTGTTCAGATGAATGATCTTTGCATCTTGGAGTGCAGAAGAGAAGGCTCTGAAAGATAATAATGTTTGGAAAGGAATACCTTCACATTGGAGAAGGAGACTTTGGCCAAGTCTACACTGCCCCCAGAGTATTCTGGCCCTCAAACGTCCTCAACTTCCCCTCATTACCCTCACTTCCAGAGCAACACCGGGCAGCTGTCTAAACATACATTCCACTGTGCCACATTTTGTGACTGGCATGAATCATTCCCACTAAGGCCAAAAATGAGGTGTCCAGTATCTATCACATGGCTGGGCACCTCATTGTGATCTCAGAGGAGCAACTCACAGTGGCAGGTGGCACAATGGAAGAATGTGTAGACAGCAACAGGTGTCACTCTGTAGTGCTCCAGATTTCCTGGGAAGATCCAGAGCAAATGGTGAGTCTTTTAAATTAGTAGTATAGTAGAGATGGCCTGGATTCACTGTAGGACTGTCCTTCTCATGCATGCAGACCACAGTTGAATTGGGCCTTTGACCCTGTGTCATCTGGAGAGGGTGACATGAGGTCCAGGGGAAACTGTGGCAAATGGCCCATGCAGACATGCCCCTTGTGGGACTTTTTGGCAAGCAACTCCTACACTTGTGTCTTGTTGGTTCATGGAACTTGAGTGGCATATTTTTTGGTCTGTTTATTTGTCTTATCCAGTTTGTATTTGTCATTTCTGTTCTGGTTACCTGATTTATAAATGCAAATCCCCTCAAAGTTAATTGTGTTTGCCATATTAATTTAAAAAGATAGCTCCACAGAACCCAAGAGGGATAGACTTGTTATGGTGGCAGGCTTCTTAGTTTCTCACTTTCTACTGTTG
Source organism: Phrynosoma platyrhinos (assembly GCA_020142125.1). Taxonomy (NCBI): domain Eukaryota; kingdom Metazoa; phylum Chordata; class Lepidosauria; order Squamata; family Phrynosomatidae; genus Phrynosoma; species Phrynosoma platyrhinos. The sequence continues at coordinate 210,836,185 of CM034708.1, read as the reverse complement.
GCGAAAAAAAAAGGTTCAGGTTTTTTAGGAAGTAAAATAATAGAATTGTAGAATTGGAAGGGAATTCAAGGAGTATATAGTCCAACACCCACTTGTAGAGGAACCCACAGTGGAAGTATCCCTCATGGATGGTCACCAAATCTCTCTAGTCTACCATTTGCCAAGATAATCTAGTCCATTGTCAGAGTTCTTTCTAATGTGTAGTGTAAATCTGCTTTCTTGTTATGTAAATGTTCTGGTCCTACCCTTTGGAGTAGTTGAAAACAAACTTGCTCTAACTTCCATGGAGCAGCAGAACCTATTTCTAAACACAAATGCAGTTGGCCTTCTGTATCCATGAATTCATTGGAAGCCAGGGTTTGATTCTTGGCTCGACTATGAAACAAACTGGGTGACCTTGGGCAAGTCAAATGCTCTCAGCCTCTGAGGAGGGCAATGGCAAACCTCCTCTGGACAAATCATGCAAAGAAAACCCCATGATAGGTTTGTCTTAGGGTCGGCATAAATTGGAAATGACTTGGAGGCATAGAACAACAACAATACTCTGAGAAGAGGAACACTACAATCTCCTTATATAAGCTTGCCTGATTTTTAAGATTTTCATACAAAGATATTCTCTTCATCCCACCACTGTTATTGACATATGTGGTGAAAGCTCATGAGATAATCTTCTCAGTGGTTGCTCCCATGCCATGGGACTCCCTTCTATGGAAGGCTAAGTTGGCTACCTCTCTGCTTCTCCTTTCATCAGCAAAGACCTTTTAAATTCTTTATTCAAGTAGGTGTTTGGATATTAACTGGTTGTTTCAGAAGAAAGCTTTTTTTGAAAAGAAAAGAATGGGGAGTACTTTCATTTTTACTGTTATATTTTCCATGTTTTCAAATAGTTGTGAATCCATGCTGTTTTTTATTGTTATTATTGTATGCCTTCAAGTTATTTCCAACTTGTCATGACCCTACAGCAAACTTTTCTTGGCAAAATTTGAGAGTGGGGTTTGCTGTGGTTTTCCTCTGAGGCTGAGAGTGTGTTACATTTACAAGGTTACCTGGTGGGTTTCCATGGTCAAGTGAGGATTTGAACCCTGGTCTCCCAGAATCCTAGTCCAACATTCAAACCACTACACCATGTTGACTGTAGGTGCTTTTTAACAGAAATATATTGAAGTATTTTAAAATCCTTTTACTGTAACAATTGTTTTCAGCTTTATTCATCCAAGTAGTGAGCCACTTTGGGTCCTTTCCCTGGGAGATGAGGGGGATGCAAATTGAATAAATAATCAGACTAATGAATAAATAGACCACTATTTCATTTTTGTTGTTGTAATGTGTTTCTCTGATCTGGAATTGAACATTATATTTTAGTTGCATTTTCTCCTTCTGTTTTAATTTTGTGTCTCTGCAGAAAACTTTTTTCCACAAACATTCAATTTCTTTTGAGGAATATAGAAGATGAAGGTTTCCCTGTTGATTTTTCATTTGGGACAGTAGCCTCCATCCTCTTTCATATCAGATCCCTGTTACAGCTGGATGACTGTACTCTTGACAACCATCTTTTCCCACCCCTGCCCCCTGTAGTGTCCCAGTTAATCCCCTGTAGAAAGTTTGGGTTTCCAAAACAGCCATTGATGCATCTGTCAAATGCAGCCAAGCAGGTGACATTTAGCTGACTCAGCACTTCACCCGAGTTTGACCGCTGGAGCTTTCTTGAAAAGATAATCACCTCTTCATGAGCACCGAAATAGCTTGCAGCTCAAATAGGATATTGACAGCCATAAAGACAAGGCTTTTCTCTTTTCAGGTAGTCTGGAATGTATGATTCAAGAGAAAAGAAACTACTTGATTCCTTGTCTGGTCTCTCCTTGATACAGGTATTGAAATAATCCTGTCTTTGGCCATATCCAAGCTATAGAAATAATCAAGTTTGATGACACCACTTTAACTACCATGGCTCAATGCTATGGAGTTCTGGAAATTGTAGTCTTTGGAGACATTTATCCTTCTCTATCAGAGTATTTTGGTGCCCCATCAAACTAGAATTCCAAAAATTCCATAGCATTGAACCATGGCAGTTAAAGTGGTATCAACCTGGATAATAATAATAATAATAATAATAATAATAATAATATGTGTATCCCATCCCTCTGCAATGCAATCAGGGCAGCTTACAGTAATAAAACATCACAAATATATAATCGCAAAAACCCTCCCACCCCTTTAACAGTATTAAACAGCATAAAATTAAAAACACAACAAAGTACTAACAATCAATTAAACAGTTAAAAAGTATAAAAACAGAGCAGATAGCCAATAGCAGGTCTAGCAGGGAATGGGGGAAAGGCAAAACTTGCTTTTTAGGCTGGGAAGACTAATCAGGAAAGGCCTGCCAGAAGAGATGCATTTTCACAGCTTTTTAAAGCTGTTTAGATTGGACTGGCAGGCCATTCCATATTCTGGGATCAGTAGCTGAGCAGGTCCTCTGGGAGGTTGCAGACAGCCTGGTTTTAATAGGCTGGAGCAAGTTCCTCCCAGAGGACCTGAGTGCGCAGGGCGGATTGTATGGAAGGAGGTGGTCCTGAAGATAGTTGGACCCAAGCCATTTAGGGCTTTAAAGGTGATAACCAACACCTTATACTGAGCCTGGAAACTAATCAGCAGCCAGTGTAATGATTTTAAGACTGGTGTAATATGGTCTCTCCTAGATGTACCGGAGACCAATCTGGCTGCCATGTTCTGTACTAGTTGGAGTTTCTGGACTAAGCACGAGGGTAGCCCATGTAGAGTGCATTACAGAAATCAAGATGAGAGGTCACCAGTGCATGTACCACAGTTTCAAGATCCCTCCTTCCAGGAAAGAGCACAGCTGGCGTATCAGCCAAAGCTGATAACAGGTGCTCCTGACAGTCGCATTTACCTGATCAGTCATCTAGAGCGACGGATCCAGGAGCACTCCCAGACTGTGAACACAGTCCTTTGCGGAGAGTGTGACCCCTTCCAGGATGGGAGGTTGTATCCCAATATCTAGTTTCGGGGGTGCTACTGTTAGTACCTCCGTTTTGTCTGGATTCAATCTCAATCTGTTTTTCCTCATCCAGCCCATTACTGTCTTAAGACATTCATTAAGAGGAGAGACACCATCTGAAGAAATAGCTGAAGACTGAGACATGGAGAAGTATATTTGGGTGTCATCAGCATACTGATAACACCCTGCCCTATGACTCTGAATGATCTCTCCCAGCGGCTTCATATATATATGTATAGAACAACATCAGGGACAGGATGGCGCCTTGAGGGATGCTGCAATTAAGCTCCCTCTTATTATTATTAAATAAATTATTATTATTATTATTATTATTATTATTAAGCTCCCTTTTAGGGAGTGACTGTCCCTGAGCAACACCCTCTGGAATCTGCCCGAAAGGAAGGAATGGAACCACTGCAATCTAGTGCCTCTGATTCCTAACCCTCTCATGTTGTGATTTACTGTGTCAAAAGTCCCTGAGAGGTTTAGGAGCATCAACAGGGTCACACTACCCCTGTCAATGCTCAGACGAAGGTCATTGGCCAAGGTAACCATGCAATCTCAACTCCAAATCCTGTCCTAAAACCAGTTTGAAATGGGTCTAGAATTCAGGGGTAGGCAACCTTTCCCCTTTAAGGGCTGAGGGACATCAGTTCCCAGAAGCCTCAGCCATGTTGGCCAATAGTCCCATGTTGGTCAATAGCTCCTGGGATTCTGGGAGCTGAAGTCCCTCGGCCCTTAAAGGGGAAAGGTTGCCTACCCCAGTCTAGATAATTGGTTTCTTCCAAGACAGCTTGGAGTTGAAGAGCAACTGCCTTCTCTATCACTTTCCTTAAGAAAGGTAATAATGAGACTGGTTCATGTCCAGGAGGTCCAGGGAATGCTTTTTTAGAAGCAGCCTAACTGCCACTTCCTTCAAACATGGTATAACATGGCCTTCCCTGAGGGATGCATTGATGATGTCCCTAAGGAACAGCCTCAATGCATCCTCCCCCCCCCCCCCGAAATGGCAAGCCATGATGGGCAAGGATTGAGGGGGCAGGTCGTCTTCCTCACACTACCAAGGAGCTTGTCCCAAATATAATGGCCCTGATCCAAACCAATGCATGGGTAGCATCTGTGGCCCTTTGCAGACTACTATAAATAGTTCTAATTGAGTCTACTTTAACTGCCCTGGCTCAGTGCTAGGGAATCATGGGAATTGTATTTTTTTCTGAGACATTGAGCCTTCTCTGTCAGAGAGCTCTGGTTCCACAATAAACTACAGTTCCTATGATTCCCTAGCACTGAGTCAGGGCAGTTAAAGTGGACTCAATTTGCACTATTTCTGGTAGTTTGCAAATGTCCTGTGAATACATAAATGTTGACCCAGAGCTGAGAGCTGCGGTTTTTTGGGGAGGTAATTTAAGCCCCACTGTACTCCGAATACTTTGAAGTCTGCAACATGGCTAAAGATTCAGGTAGTGGTGCAAGAGAGAGTTTCAGAAATAGAAATTCTTTCTCTGTATGTTTACCTGTCCCAATAGGGACAGACATAAAAAGTCTCAACTAGATTCACCTAAACTGCTCAGTTCTACACTTATTTATTCAACAATGTGTTAAACTGCAGTAAAAGGGGTACTCATTTAACTGACCTACAAAAGGATGGAAGGCTGAGTCAACTTTGGAGCCCTGGGATTGAAGTCACATCATTGTGGCTTTAGTACCGGCATTTAATGACTGTGCAACCAGGGCTCCCTATTGTCTTTTCCAATGAGTTATGCCTTCTCATGATGTGACCAAAGTATGACAGCCTCAATTTATTAATCCTGGCTTGGTCTGTTCCAGTACCCATTCGTTTGTCTTTGGGGCTATAAACAGTATCCTCAGTACTCCAACACACATTTCAAATGAGTTGATTTTCTTTCTATTAGCTTTCTTCACTCTCCAGTTCTTGCATCCATACATGATGATGGGAAATGTGATGGTTTGGACCATCTTTATTTTAGAGAATACATGTACACATATACATACGACTTCCCATTTCTATGTATGGTTGTGAAAGACTTCATAATGTACCCATTACTTAAAATCCTGTCAAATTAGGGTGCAGTCAAACCAGACTTTCCATTTCTACATGATATTCACATCTGGCAAATGTTCAGAACTCAAGTTTCCAAGATGGCAAACAAGGTTTCATCATCTTCATTTTGTTAAGATGGTGTCACTGAATGGAATCCTCTAGGAGCATCAACCTACTTGGGCCAATTATGTTGTCATTAGCTAGCACAGACAACCAGAGGCTTCCAGAGAGTTTCAACATTGTATTACATTTGGCAAACAAACAACTGGACAAGCTCCCCTTAATGTGATTCCCTTTTCCTGCTACTTGAGGTTGTACAGTCCCAATAACCTTTCCCAGAACCAATTATTTTGCCAAAAAAGGTGCACCAGCCCCAAATTACTATGGTGTGAAATTACTAGGATTACTGTTGCAACTTTACATTAGCTAATTACATGACACTAATTGTTGGGAAGATATTTTTGAGTTCTTCAGTCACATTCCTCTAGGCCAGCCTTGTTTGCCCTGACACTTTCCAGATGTGGTTCCCACACTGGCATTGTAGTCCAACACATCTGGTGAGTGCTAGGTTCGGGAAGAAATACTGCCAGAAATAGTGCAACTTGAAGCCACCTTAACTGTCCTGGCTCAGGGCTAAGGAATCACAGGAACTGTAGTTTATTGTGGCACCAGAGCTCTCTGACAGAGAAGGCTCAATGTCCCAGAAAAAAAATAAAATACAATTCCCATGATTCCCTACCACTGAGCCAGGACTGTTAAAATGGCCTCAAACTGCACTATTTCTGCAGTCTGTAAAGGCTAACCCATTAGTAGCTGTGTGAAGAGTGTTTGCCTTTGGAATAAAGAGTGGGCTTGACTGTAGTAGCTTAATTCCTCAATTTCATTGGTATGGGAGCTTTAGGAAGTGAGAAACTACTTCATCAGAAACAGCAAGTAACCAGGAAATTGGTAGACATCTATTTTCAGCAGTAGAGGAAAAACATGTTGGAATGGAGTACTCCATTACAAGACCCTGTGAAAACCATGTAAGTTCCAATGGCCTTTACTACCCTTGTTTTCATATTCATATATTCTCTTGATATTGGGTTGGGGAGAAAGATAGAATTGCATGGAAGCAAAGTATGATTCATCCCTTGGTCCTGATTTTGATTTTAACCAATTCATTCAGCAAATGTAACCACTGTGTGAATGTCATAGAATCATATAGCTGGAAGGGAACACAAAGGCCATCTCTTTCAGTCTCCTGGCATGCAGAAATGCATAACTAAGGGATGCAGCATGTGAATGTGTCTGGGACATATGTCTGCTACACTTAGAATCATAGAATCATAGAGTTGGAAGAGACCACAAGGGCCATCCAGTCCAACCCCCTGCCATGCAGGAACTCCCAATCAATGCATCCCCGACAGATGGCCATCCAGCCTTCACCACTCTCCGAGGGAGTGTATTCCACTGTCGAACAGCTCTTACTGTCAGGAAATTCCTCCTAATGTTGAGGTGGAATCTCTTTTCCTGGAGCTTGCACCCATTGTTCCCACTTAAGTGTGTCTTGGACTGTACATCCTAAGCTTGCACATCCGCACATCTCTATAACCTGTTCTCACTCTTCTGTAGGGGTCAGGTGAGCCAGGTTGACATTGCTCCCTCTATGCATTCAGTGTAAATGTTTCTTACAATAAACCTGCAAGGCAGTCTGAATTCACGTGAGTGCTATATCCTAAATCCAGGGTATAATCTACAGTAACCTGCCCAGGTTTGACCATGTTAATGTCACATCATTTAAACTAAACTCAATTTGTTCTTGAAAGTTACACAATACCTCACACAGAGTCACAATAGTACAAAAGAGCCTTTCTACCCATGTTCCTGTGTTCACTGTATCAGTTTAGTTTAGGTCACACAACTGCAGCAGCTGTGAGATTTTTTTTCTCCCCAGGATGCATGTGAATATATATAAATTTGCATATCCCTATCAACCAATAGCCTTTCTTGTTTTCTTATCAATTTTACCACTCACTTGTACTTCTATTGGATGGCACTCTCATCCTATTTTCCTTCTTTTCCCTCTGTAACCCCACAAGGATCTCTCTGTCCCATGAGTGTTTATGTTTGTGTGTGTATCTGTTTGTTTGTCAGAAGAATTAAATGCTTCCTCATTCTGTTTAGGCCATGGCATTTAAAGTCATTGCTTACTCATTGATTTGAGGAGAGAGGAAGGGGATGGGATGGGGGGAGTGGGAGAAAACAGGGTGGGTGATGAGTGGCCTTAGTTGGCAGCAGGAGAGAAGAGGAGGTGGTATACTCTTTCCATTCTCTGGAGGCTCAGGCAAGAGCAAACTGCTGCATCCTCTTCTAGCCGGGTTCATCCTCATTCATAACTGCTACCATCTTGGCTATTGTCTGATGTTGCTCAGACATGTGTCTCAGTGAAATATTGGAGGATCTAATGCAGCCGGGAACAGCAGCCCAGCAGCCGATATTTAGTCCTAAAGTGTTCTGTGGAAGAAAGAAAATCTTGCCATTTCTGCTTGGTAAAGGGTGGTGGTGGTGGGAGTGAGTGGTGCGGAGAACAAGATTAAAAACATATTCTCCCTCTGTCCCAGTTTGGAAGGGACAATTACAGTTAATCCTCTTGAATACCATTTTTTCAACTGCTTTTAAAATGTCCCAATTCATATCTCCCCCTTCCACTTTCCCCCTTTGTCTTCAGCTTCAACCCCCCTTCAGTTACTGCAAACTAAGGGGGGTTGCAGACTGCCAGAAATAGTGCAAATTGAGTCCACTTTTAGGGTTAGGGTTAGTGCTAGGGAATCATGGGAATTGTTTTTTTCTGAGACATTGAGCCTTCTCTGTCAGAGAGCTCTGGTGCAACAATAAAATACAGTTCCCATGATCCCTTAGCACCCTAACCCTAAAAGTGGACTCAATTTGCACTATTTCTGGCAGTCTGCAACCCCCCTAAATTCAAAGTAGTTTGCACTTAATTAACTTAGTAGAAGGGAGATGAGAGGAGGAGGTGGAATCTTCCCCTTTCCTGTAGAATCATAGAATCATAGAGTTGGAAGAGACCACAAGGGCCATCCAGTCCAACCCCCCTGCCATGCACAAACTCCCAATCAAAGCATCCCCGACAGATGGCCATCCAGCCGCTGCTTAAAGACCTCCAAGGAAGGAGACTCCACTACTCTCCGAGGGCGAGTGTTCCACTCTCGAACCACCCTTACTGTCAGGAAGTTCCTCCTAATGTTGAGGTGGAATCTCTTTTCTTGCAGCTTGCATCCATTGTTTCGGGTCCTAGTCTCTGGAGCAGCAGAAAACAAGCTTGTTCCCTCCTCAATATGACATCCCTTCAAATATTTAAACATGGCTATCATATCACCTCTTAACCTTCTCTTCTCCAGGCTAAACATTCCCAGCTCCCTGAGTCATTCCTCATAGGGCTTAGTTTCCAGACCCTTCACCATTTTAGTTGCCTGTAGGCACAAGCAAAAGCAAACTGTTGCAGCAGCAGCCTCTCCTAGTTTGTGTATTCTTCCTCATGAATGGTATTTGCTTTCTTGACCTTCCTCTTATGTTACTTGGCCACATATGTCTCCCTTTTCATCTATAAAATTGGAGGGTATGTAAAAAGATAACAGGAAGGATTATCAATAGTGTAATTGGAGGACAGGTCCCAGGGCATTTATGATGCATCTAATTTGTAGAAATAATGCAGTTTGACACCACTTTAAGTGCTGTAGCTCCATTTTATGGGATACTGGGATTTGTAGTTTTACAATCCTAAGATTCTGTAGCATAGAGCCATGGCAGTTAAAGTGGTGTCAGACTGCATTCTTCAGTGCAGATGCACCTGTAGTGTGCAAGGGCTCCATACTGCTGCTGCTGCTGCTACACACACACACACACACACACACTTACTTCCCATATTGTGATTCCATAAGAACAGAAATGCTTCTAAACATTGGGGGGGGGGGGCTATAGATCTTTGTTCCCCTTCCTCTCCAAGGATTCATCCATTTTATTTTAATTCACTTTTTCCATAGAATGGACCCACGTTCACTCACAACACAGATTAAAACAGAATATAGCTAGAACCAATCACAATAGTCTATAAGTAAACATTGCTTGATTAAAACCATTAAACAAACCATTGCATTTTTTAAATCGCTGGATTAAAAACAGTTTACAAGCATTTAGAACAAAACAGGTAAGGAAAGATTTTAAAAAATGCTGCAATCTGCCAAAGAGCAAAAGACTGTTTAAGTATAGTGGTCTTTGTCCATCTATGGAGTGAGTGAAATGGCAGGTGGTGCATTGGGGCCACTGACTCTAAGCCTTTGGACAAAACATAGGCAAGGGGATGCCTAGACTGTGGGTTTGAATTATTTTTTTGCTCCAGGAAGCCTTACTCTTGGTCAAACAGAACCTCTAGGACTTATCTTCCTTTGAACAAGGTGAGGGAACACAAACACTAAAGGAACCTTGGTTTTAGAACTGTACTGTGCTCCATCCATTCAGCCTTGGAGGGGAGGGGAGGGATGCTGGACATTTTGCCCATCAAACTCTGGGAGCACTCATAGGTTTTCCCTTAACCCCTGTGAATCATTGGCTGTTAACATGCAGCACTTTGAGCATGGTCAGTCAGTGGGAAAAGAGAACATGTGTTACTTTGGGAAAGTTGTGGAGTTGTGCAAACAACAGAGTGGCTACCATGACCCTGATCAGCATGCTTGCTGGGTGAACAGTTTTCAAGGTGCTGACATTTTGTGAACAGATGAAATGTCAGCATCATGTAGAAATTTGAGAGCATTGCTGGTACCCACATAAGTACAAGCTGCATCTCTTCAAGCAAAATAGATGTAGATGGAGGTATGTATATAATATCAGTTGCTGCTTTATGGTGCAGGTGGGAACTGAGCATACCTGTGGGGTACAGAGACAAGAGAAGGCTGGCAGAACTTGTAAACCACTAAATCAACACAGTCTACCCATCATCTGGAATGGTCTATTAGGAGTTAGATAACCCTCCTGTTGTTTCTGTTTTAGTTAGAAATGTTGTTTTTCTAATTAGTATAGTGCACAGTGGTTACAGCAGAGGAGGGAGTTATGGCCTGTGGACTGCATACTGAAGGCGTGTGTGTACGTGATTCTTTCACTGACCTCAAATATTCCTTTTAAAAAACACTATTTTAGGGGCTATGGAGATGGGTGGCTCTGGGCCGCCCCTGCTAGCAGCGGATCAGGGCTGCAGCAACCACATGCGGTGGCCCTGATCCTCCCTTTTGCTGTCCCTAAAAGAGCAGCAAAATGTCGCTCCTTTTAGGGACAGCAAAAGGCCACCAAAGAGCTGTGCCATGGCTCTTCCATACCCTTTTGGCACAGCGTGTGTACACGCTGTGCCGGGAGGACGTCCTGACGCCACACACTGTGCGTATGGGTGCGCAGTGTCAGGATGGCTTCAGCCTGGGGTTGGGGCAGCTGGCATGCGGCTGCTCTGCCCCAACTCCATCCCCAGGCCAGCCTTTTAGGCCAGTCTGTAACAGTCCTTAGTTTCCAATCAATGCCTAAAATCATGTCCAAAAGTGATCAGCAGTGCCCATCACTTCTAGTTGTGCCAAAAATAGACACCTGACACTCAACATATGTCCAATGTAATGACAACATGATCTGCAATGTGTGTGCCATTAGATAGGGAAATGCAGTTTTCATGATGTCTGCAGAAGCACATGGTGATATGGTTCAGGCCACCATAATAAGTCTGTTACTGTAAATGCTATCCAGGTTAAACCTGGAATACATTAAGTTGGAGGGAGTTCAATCCAGCAAAGGATTCAGATAGGCCACATTTGTCTTATGTGGTAAGCACCAGTCTAGACATCATACAAGCTGATTAAATGTTCAAATACTTCATCCTTGGGAAAAAGTCAGAATGAAGCTTCTGCCAACCTTTGGTCTTCAGATTAGATATCCATACCTTGCATTAGCACCTTGAGATCATGAACACCTTTCTAAAGTCCTTGGATGGGTACAGATAATGTCAGTCACCAAAGAAATGATGTGGTCATTGGGTGATCATTGAATTATTTTTACTCTTGCACATCAACAAGTCACAAAATATCTCTGGTATTCTCATTCTCCAACATCCACTGGTGATTATCCATTACTACCAGTCAATGTGCAAAAATGCCTCATTAAATGCCACATCAATGGGCTCCATTTTTTGGAAGTCATGTGAATGTGTGGAAAATTGCTAGGTTTTATGTATGTTCACCAGTCAATAATAATAATAATAATAATAATAATAATAATAATAATAATAATAAAATTTATTTGTATCCCGCTTATTGCCAGACAATCCAAGCAGCTTACAATAGAACCCGTATAACATATCCCCAAAAAGAAGAACCAACCCACCCCCTTCAACTTTCATTAACTCCAACATTCCATGAATAGCTGCACAGAAAAACACTACAAGAAACACAGTTATTGCTCTGTAACAAATAAACAAGAAAACAAATAAATGACTTAATTCCCAAACTAAAATAACTGGGTAGGTGGGGGGAGTAGGTCACATAATTTCCTTGAGCCCATCCTTGAGGGATTTTTCTCTCTTCCTCCACACTGGACTTCCTTCTACATAAAATAGAGGTCAGGTCAAACAGATTGTTGCTGTAGTAGCTAATTACACTCCTCCTATTTGTCCTAGGATATGGACAGGGGCATAAATCAAGAGGCTGATGGTTTGATTTGTGCTGCTTCTGGTTATTAGATGTGTGTCAGTGAGCAAAGTTGGGATCAAAGCCCTCAGCGAGACAGTCAGGGGTCGTGAAGCATGGCCAGAGCCTAATCGGCTGGACCTAGCTTGTGCTGAAAGGAAGTTGGTAATGAAAGGCCATTAGCCAGAAGCTCTGTCCGAGCGCTGGAGCAAAGAGGAAAGGAAATGTGCTCTCTTAAGGAGCAGGTTGGCATGTGGCTCTTGGCTGGAAGGAGGGGGCAGGATGGATTAGGAATGTCACCTTTTGGCAAAAGTGGTGCTGGCATTCAGAGAAGAATATGGATGTAAGCTACATCATGGTGGATCACGTCAAGGGTCTACCTTGACCAAGGACATTTGTTGTTGTTAACTGCCTTCAAGTTTACTTCTACATAGGGCTACCCTATGAATGAAAGCCCTCCACGCCACCCTATAATCAACATCTTTACTCATGTCTTGCAAACTCAGGGCCATGGCTTTCTTGATTGAATCTATCCATCTGGAAAGCCACCATATTGGCTTTCTGAAGATATTCCATTTCTCCCAAGGGAAGTCGTCCCTTGAAGCTGAAGGTGGGAGAGTCAGAAAGAGAGAAAAGGAAGGATGTCTTCACACAGTGCATACTTAAACTGTGGAATTTGCTACCATGAGGTGCAGGAAGTCTTGGATCTGCCATTAGGTTCACTTCAGACAGCAGGTTCTGAGAGTAGTAAATTTGCCATCACCTCACTCTCCTGTGGCTCATCTTTCCAACTCCCTAGATGTACATGGCCCAAGATGTCCACATATCCTGTTGCCCCCGAAAGAGGATGAAAATGATAATGCAGTGTTGCCTGTGCAGTAAGACAAAGGAAGAAAAATGTGGACATACCGTACCTCCTTCATGAACAAGGCTATTTCACGAAATAGCTTGCTCCATAGCAATCATGGTGTGGTGGGCTGCAGTTATATTGTTATGATTATATCAATTTCACTGTCTACTAGGTGACCACCAGTGATTCATATTCTATCCAAGAGGGAGGCAGCATCAGAAAACATGGCACATTCCAAGCAATGCCCTTCATTTGGTCATTTTGTATGGTGATTCTATCAATTTCATTCAGAAGTTTTATCAATGCATTTGGAACTGCTCCCAGAGCACCTCTGACCATTGGAACCACAGTTTTTCTGTTTTCCCAGAGGTGCAACATTTATAGGTTAATATTTCCTAACTCTTTTCCTCTCTTCATCCTTAATTGTTTGGTTTGCAGGACAGCCACATCTATAATCCAAGCTTTCTTTTTCTCAACCAGAGTTATGCTTGGTGTATTATGTTCTAATTGTTCATCAGTTTGAAACTTTAAAACCCTTGGGATTTTTTAATCACCACTTTCAATGTATTTTTAGGGTGTTCCTCTCTTTATATTATAAGGTATTTAATCTGTTCATAAGTTAATTATATTGTTGTTTGCTGTTGTGTGCCTTCAAGTAATTTCTGACTTATGGTGACCCTAATGCAAACCTATAAAAGGGGTTTGTTTTTTGGGCAAATTTCTTCAGAGGGGGTTTGCCATTGCGATCCTCTGAGGTTGAGAGAATGTGACTTGCCCAAGGCCACCCAGTGGGTTTACATGGCTAAATTGGGATTTGAACCCTGGTCTTCAGAGTTATAGTCCAACCACTACAATATTAGATAGATAGATGATAGATAGATAGATAGATAGATAGATAGATAGATAGATAGATAATAGACCAAATTAGGAGGATTAGCTAATACCCCAGAGTATAGGATGAAAATTCAAAATGACCTTAATAGATTAGAAAGCTGAGGCAAGGCTAACAAAATGAATTTTAAAATGGAGAAATGTAAGGTACTGCACTTAGGGTGGAAAAATGAAATGCATAGATATAGGATGGGGGACACCTGGCTTAATAAGACTATGTGTGAAAGTGATCTAGGAGTCCTAGTAGACTACAAGTTGAACATGAGTCAAAAGTGTGATGCGGCAGCTTCAATAGAAGTATAATATCTAGATCAAGGGATGTAATCGTGCCATTGTATTCTGCTTTGATCAGGCCTCACCTGGAATACTGTGTCCAGTTCTGGGCACCACAATTCAGAAAGGATGTTGAGAAGCTGGAGCGTGCCCAAAGAAGGGTGACTAAAATGGTAAAGGGTCTGGAAACCATTCCCTATGAGGAACGACTTAGGCAACTGGATATGTTTAGTCTGGAGAAGAGATAGTTAAGAGGTGATATGATAGCCCTGTTTAAGTATTTGAAGGGTGTTATACTGAGAAGGGGTCAGATTTGTTTTCTGCTGCTCCAGAGAACTGGACCTGGAACAATGGATGCAACCTACAGAAAAAGAGATTCTACCTCAACATTATAAGGCACTTCCTGACAGTAAGGGCTGTTTGACAGTGGAACTCTCTTCCTCAGAGTGTGATGGAGTCTCCTTCTTTGGAATTCTTTAAATGGTGGTTGGATGACCACCTGTCAGGTATGCTTTGATTGAAAGATCCTGCATGGCAGACTGGGGTTGGACTGGATGGCCCTTGTGGTCTCTTCTAACTCTATGATTCTATGATTCTTCCATAGCCATGCATTCCATTACACATGCATTAGACACCAACAGGACTCAACAATATGCTGGAGTAGTGAAAGCACCAGATTTCTCTAGAAAGGATTATACTAGAAGAGGTGAACAGTGAAAATAGAACATTTGCCCATGTTACTTCTAATTTCCTTCTGTGATTCACATCCATTGCTGCAGAAAGAGTTCTTTGGGACCCTATAAATACTCAGGCACCCCTGTTTTTGGAACTGGCAGTCACCTTTCTCCTTCTTTTCTTTTACCCAGCATTTCCTTTCTGCCTTTTGAACAGCACTCCTCTAGTTTTTTTTCTTTCTTTTAAAGCATACCTAAATGGCAAATGATCAGTTTGTTTGCCTCTTCTCTTTGCTACTAGCAAGCATTATTTCCCCTCCTTTCTTTTCCACTGTCATGTTCTGCTGTGCGCACACCTGACCAGAGGTAGCCAAGTGCACAACTTGTAATCTTCCTAGTGCAATAGGTGGATTTCAAAGTCTCTGCGGCAGAGCGAGGGGATTGTGGCAGCCCTTCAAGGAACAAGGTTTGCAATTAAGCATCGCCTGCAGATGGGAGCAATGCCCTGGCTTTGTTGCCGAAGACTTTCCTTTCGCTCTGGTGGCAGTCTAATCAAAACGGAGACCATGGGGAGTTGACACAACCTGTAAGGCTGGCTGAAGAAGGAGAGAGGGTGGGTGGGGTGGAACCAAGGAAATGATAACAGGAAGGCTGCTGAATAGTTTTTAAAATATCCAGTAGGGCTGGGATGAAAGATTTCTGTATGAACATTCTCTCTTTCTTTTCCTCTCTCTTGATCTGCATTTTCAAAAGTTGTGAGGGCAATCTGGCTGCGACATCTGTCACCCCATTGATCGCCAGGGTTGATTCAGCTAATCTGGCTGGCTAGGTGGTTGTCCCCTTCCTCCCTCACCACTCCATGTGCGTCCCTCCTGAAGCCGCGCACTCAGTGGAAGAGGACGACGATCCCAGATAGAAGGAGTGTACCGTTCTTCAGTCAAGGGTATACGATAGCTGCGTTCCCCTGCTAGAACCTCCAAACAAGCTCAAGTTCCATTTGTAGGAGAACGTAGGGTAGTCATATTATAATAGAATCTTAGATCTGGAACAGATTGACAAAAAGCACAAGCTTTGGGCTGCCTTGGGGACATGGTGTGCAAATGACTCACATCCATCGTTTGGCCAGAAGCCATGCCAAGGCTGTCTAGGGTGGCCCAAAGCTGGCTGCTAAAGGAGTGATGAAAACCACTCCTTGCTCGTGGTCCATTTGGGACCATGGCAGCGGCTGGCTTTGGGACTGTGGCATCCAGTCTCCATGGTCCTGTGTTGATTGGGATCACTCACAGCTGGAGTGGCCGAAGGCCATTCCAAGCCACCCATCTGCTTTGCCCCTTTGAGATGGGAGGAACAAGGGTCATCCAGTGAACCTCTGCCATGTACGAAGACACAATCAAACCATTCCCAACAGATGGCCATCCAGACTATGTTTAAAGACCTCCAAAGAAGGAGACTCCATCTTCCCCTGAGCCAGTTTGTTCAAGTGCTGAAGAGCTCTTACAATAAAAATGTTCTTCCTAATGTTTAGGTGATTATATCTGTTGTTGTTGTGTGCCTCCAAATTGTTTCTGACTTACAATGACTCTAGAGTATCACAGGGTTTTCTTGGCAAGATTTCTTCAGAAGAGGTTTCTAGTTTCAAAGTCCCAGTGCCCCATTAAGAAACTCATCATACAATGATAACTGGCTTTTCTAATTCAGGGATGGGCATGAGTAGGATGCATAGCTAGTTCTGTTGATAATCCAGGTACTGCTGCTACGTTGCAAAGATTACTGAACTAATTGGGGGATCTGAATTTTAGCAATTTAATTCTTATGTTGTTAAACCATAGTGATTGAACGATCCTGTGACCACTGAGCGCACCACTCCTGTTTGGGCTGTTTTTAAGCAAAGGGGATTATAGTGTTTCCATTCCCCTGGTTTTGCCAGATTTTACTTGAAAACTAGGGAGACAATCCAGTGCCCCATTTGACCCATCATTTGGCCCAAATTCCAAGTTTTCATTTTGTTTACGTTAGCCTCCATCCCTTGTAGGAGCCAAGATATAGGGCAAAATATGGATGCACTCTTCTGTGATTTTCCTTTTCCTATGAGAAACAAATCTATCCCTGAATTTCAACTGTATATGAAGAGAGATTGAGAGGAGGAAGAGAATAAGAGGGAAGGGGGAGTGAGCAGAATGCAAGAAGCAAAGAAGAAGGACACTACAAAGATGCAAGGTGAGGTGAGTGAGGAATAGGTAGGAAGGGAGATTACATGACTCTGTACTGGTTCTCTCAGATAAGCTGTAATTATAAAAAATGGCATGAAGGTTGAAACATAGTGGAATAAAAATGTAACTGTTAATGTGCTTGATTTGCATTATTTGAATGGAAATAATAGTAATTGTCCATGGAGATGTGTGCCCCAACCCCCCTTACCTGTATGTCAACCTGATAGCTTCACCTTAGGCTCACTGTAAGTTGAAGGCACACAACAACAACAACAACAATGTCCACATGTTTCAGTACTATTCTTCCCTGGTTTCTTTTAATGCAACAACCTTTTCCTCATTCGTAACAAGTAGTCCAGTTTTTACACTCTGTTCTTCAATTAAGAAATAAACTATTTCATCATTCCACTTATGCCAACAAGGCCTTTGCCATGACATGTAGATTTCCAAAAGAGGCTGACTATTTTTTTCCAAGGTCTTCCTAAGTCTCAAATCTGGCCCCCAAATCTTTAATTCTGTAAACTTCCACAGAAGGATGTAACCTTACTCAGACTTCAGATAACAACCCAAGATGTGACTTCTGTTGATAAACTCCCTACATTAAAGGCTTCAACCTTCAGTAGTTTTCAATTCCAAGCAAAATGCCTAAACGTTTTATTTCCTTGTGCACTTTCCATTTATTTTCTAAGAGCAATGCCATGGCTCCTTTGGCTCTATATCTGTCCAATTTGGTGTCACAGTAGTGGAAAATGCCTACTTCATCCCAACAATTGTTGGTTAACTTTGATGAAATCCAGAGGTGCAAAAAGAAAAAAAAGAGGCCAAAACTTAAGTGGCAAGGAAAGTAATTTTCAGCAGTCAATAAGGAGAAAGCATCTGTACTTTTATTCTGTTTTATTTATATTTATCTGTCATCTTCCTATAATGATACTCAGGATGGTGTATGGCTGAAATAACATGAGAACCCATTGAGACCAACTGTAGTTATGACAGAGGGCTTGTTACCCAGAACAAGGTGAGAGGACTGAGGGTCCACATCAGTTACCAAGATTAAATGTTGGAGAAGTTAGCTTTCAAGAGGTTGGGTAACATCTAGGACTGTTTGCACCTGTTTATACCAGTAACAACTGAGGAGAATTCTAGGTTTTGGGCTGAATTAAAAGGATTTTATTTAGAAAAATGCAGAATGCAATCACATGCAAATGATATCAATTCAAGCAGACACAGCATTCAGAGCTAGCTGAAATGGAATTATGGAAACAGGATAGTGGAGTTTGAGGGGTTTGCAGGCAGGTCTGATGAGTAGACTATGGAAAGTCTACCTGTCTGATGAGTAGACTATGGAAAGGTGGAGTGGCCTAGACTGGGACATCTGAGGGAAACACAGAACATACACAGAGTGTAAAAGTGTATGCCAGCTGTGTGCATAGAGGCTAGGTTTCTGAGATCCATATTATACCTAAAAGCTAGCCCCAAGCAGTGGACTATCTTGTTGCGCCTCAGGAGTTGAGTCGCCCTACCTCTTTCAGTTTTTGGCTTGCTCTCAGCTTTTGTTTGGGAGAAGGTGGAACAATTGATGCACCCATCTAGATTTGATTGTCTTATTACCTGGATGCTCACATACCTTGGGACATGATCCTTTTCTCCTGGGGGCGTGACCTAGTGCCCCTGAAAGGACATTGGTTTCTCCAAAATATATAGTTTCCAGATATGAGATATGAAATATGAGTACCCCAAAATAAAACATGGGGTATGCAGAGGGTGCTAACATGCTGATGTGGGAACCTACCACAGACAGGGACTTACCTGAGTGGTAGTGGTGGCAGCTGTGAGATGAAAAAAGCCAGCTGTGGTAATTCATGGAAGGGAGGAAACCAGGGACCATTACATGCCTTGCAGCCTGCCCTTAGCATGGAGCAAAGGACGTCTGAAGTTGGTAGGGCAAAACCAGGAAGGGATAGTTGATGGTAGTGAGTTTAAAAAGGGAAAGGCCAGCCAGGAGGGAGGAGGATCAGGCTGGAAAGAAGGGAGGTGAGCTCACCTGGGATACAGGAGGGGAGAGAGAGGCAATGGTGGTAGACATGAAGGCAAGCCACAGAGAGCCAGATGTGGTGGTAGTAAAGGTTGAAGCAGTGATGAGACACAAAGAGCCTGGGAAAGTGGCAGCTGCTACAGCAGTGACTTTGGGCTATGGGAAGCTGGTGACACCCAGTCCTGCAAATGCATACCAGCTTCACCTAACAATCTGGCAACAGTTTCAATGCATCAACCTTAGCTGGAACTAATAAATAGGGTGCATGCCACAACCCACCACCACCACCATCTTGCAGGAGTAAATTTCTTGTGCATTGCCAATTTTAACATCTTTCCTTAAAAGAGTAAGAATAGAGGCACGCATTCCACATTTTGGGAGCCACAGTTAAATAGATCCCTGGACCTTTACCTGATAATCTAGATTCTAACCATGCTGTTGCCTTAACTGAGAGCTTTCAATCCTTCAATCTGTTCCAAGAACATAGCCATCCTTCATCCTTCCTTGAAATTATGCCTCCCACAATGATTTTTCCCACTTTAACTTCCAAATTTCTAGCATTGTAGAGGGAGACATTGGAAATCCTTCACACCTAGGCCTTTTGGATTTTCTGGACTCCTTCAGAACAAATTTTGCCAATAAAACCCTGTGAGCCTTAGAATTGTCATAAGCTGGGAATGGCTGGCAGGCACACAACAACTATAGCTATACCTCTATCTACCACTGGTTGAACCATTGCTTTACTATAGCTTTAGAGCCTCTGCAGACCAGCCCAAAGGGCTGGCCTGGGGGTAGAGTTGGGGTGGGTTAGCCACACACCAGCCACTGCAACCCCACACCTATACTGTCCTGATGCTGCATGCCATTGTGCATGGTGCACAGTGTCAGAACACCATCCCAGCACAGCATTTAAACATGCTGCACCAAAAGGGTGAGGAAGAGCCATGGCACTGGCTCTTAGGGTGGCCTTTTGCCATCCCAAAAGGAGCAGCAAAAGGTAGGATTGGGGCCATGGAGTGGGGCTGCTGTGGCCCTGATCCACTGCTTCCCGGGGTGGCTCTGTGTTGCCTGTCTGCAGAGGCCCTTAGTTAAGACCAGGGCTGCCCTTATCATAAGAAAAATAATCTCAGGCAACAGATGTTGAATACAGTTTCCTGGCTCTTGTTGCAAATTGCTTGCCTCTTCCCCTGTGTAGTATCTACCACTGGCCTGTCATAGGCCAACATCAAGCTTGATACTTCAGGTATGGAAGAGACTTCTATTCCTTTGCCAGTATTGAGGGTAAATTCAACTACTAGTTGAACAGTTCTGCAGTCCTGTGCATGTCTGCTCAGAAGG
Source organism: Phrynosoma platyrhinos (assembly GCA_020142125.1). NCBI lineage: Eukaryota > Metazoa > Chordata > Lepidosauria > Squamata > Phrynosomatidae > Phrynosoma > Phrynosoma platyrhinos. Next base: position 210,816,120 of record CM034708.1, on the reverse strand, counting down.
AAACCCTCCCAAATTGCATGAAAATCACTCCTGGGAGAATGTGTTAATTAACCTGTGAAACAAACTGGAATGGGGATTTCCTCAAACAATTTCTCCACTAATTATTCTGTCAGTTTTGCAAATTTGGAGTCTACAAGTCTAGGATGCTTCTAAATTTCCATCCGTGTTACATCTGCTCCTGAGTTCGCCACCATTTTTGTGACCATAGTTTGGAACAATTCCCTTTTTTGGGGGACTACAAGCCCTAGAAATCACAAGACAGTCTCTTGGCTGGAAGACTGGTAGTCTGAAAAGGGAACTTTTCCAAGCTCTCATTGTGACCACAAAAACTCCCATTAAATCCAGCCACAGTCTACTGTACATTCTAAATGCTTATTATAATGGTTTGACAGCTTTGAGCTCTTTGGATGAAGTAAAAACTTGGATGATTGTATATTATGTGGTGGGAACAGAGGTAGACACAATCCTCCCCCTCCTTCCAGCTTACATTAGGTCAGGACCTGCTTGGCACCATCCACATTCTTCCCTTTTCTAACTTGAACTCTGAAAGGGAGCATAAAAGTAGGTACTGAGAGCCAACAGCAGCACACCTTCCAATTTCAGTCTAAAATTTCACTTAATGCAATGGTGGCGCCAGACCTCAGCATATGATGGGTACCGTTAAGCATATGTTTATGTAATGTGACGGCGTGCCTTGGCGATCCTTCCCATTCTTTGCTAAAAGCTTTAGTCACTCCAAGTTCACTCATCCAAAACCCTTTATGATCTCAAATATCTCAGTTACTTTCTCTGTAACTAGCCTGAAGCAGAAGGGGAGGACAGGAAGATGCGGATGGCAGGTATGCGGTGAGAGAGTGGTGGGAGAATGGGGTCAGGATATGATTGTCAAAGATCTTTGAGTGCATTTTATAGTTCTCCATATTTGTTAAGATTGTCATTTGCTCAGAACAGAAGGGTTGATTAGATGGAAATCTGATTGTACTCAGCAGATGTCTACATGCATCTTCTGCACCAGAAGAACTGAAATTCTATGCAAGAAAAGCTACATTCTGTAATCAATATAAATTATGCAAAAACCAGTAAAATTCATATGGCTTTTTAAAACTAGAGAATGTTGTCTGGATTTATTTTAAAGATATGAAACAATACTCGTGTGTTGTTATTGTTGTTGTTGTTGTTGTCGTCATCTTCCTCCTCCTCCATCCTACCTTTTTTTTTTTTAGTTTGTGACTTAAGGTAGCTTGCAACAAATGAAAAATTCACAAAATTAAGAAAAGCCAGTCAAAAACATAAGCCATTAAAAGGAAGGATACTACTTTCACATCTCTGAGAAGTGAGGTCAGCTCATGATCAGCTTTGTCTGCATAGTTTCTGTGGGTTGTTGTCTGCATTGATGACTATCATTTTGGATAACATACAGCTGAATAATGAGAAATTTCCCTGTACTATCATACAAATGCAGCCTCCTAGATATGAGAGGTTTTTGGGGAAAATGATCCTGTTCTCTGTACTGTACTCCCACCCCAGTGTAGATGATATTTTGTGTCTCAGAGTCAATTTGAACACATTTCATAACAACACTCAATTGCTCATATAAGAGGACATTTTCCATAATATAATGAATGGCAGATCTACTTCCACAAGACACTGACAACACATTGTCAAGATGACTAGAAACCCAAAGTAGGGGGAGGACTGATGAAAAATCTTATCAAAATGAGGCACTGATCAAAATCAAAATAAAGCACTGGTAAAGAGTTCATATCGCTAAAGGGAAGCAAAATACGTTTAATTCTTAGAAGTGATGGTTGCCCTGACTCTACCACACTGCCCCCGTCTGCCTAATTTTGCTGGTCTTGAACATAAACCAAAATGACAATAAAAGTAAATAGGATGGAACCTTTTTTGTACACATTAGCCTGTAAACATGTTAATTTCAAACATTAAAAAGCAAATGAATACAGAAAGGTCAATCCTGGTTAGAACTGAGGCAAAAAATATCCATCAGTCACCTCTTGCTACATTTGTCTCTTAGCATTGCTTCTAATATTGATTTAGATATGGAGGGAATGAATAGATTTTCTGTGGAAAATATTCAAAGGGATGGACAATAGCAGTGACATCTTCTGTCAATCTATTACCTAATGTAGATAGGGTGTGATTATATTCACTCACTGGCACAGCTGGAAAAAGTTAGATTTTTGGAATGAAACCCTCAGTATTTCAAAGATAGCATGACCAGTGGCAATCTCGGCTGGTGTGATGGAGTCTGGGAACTGTAGTCCAGAACTCTAATTTTTCCAAGCTATATTCACAAGTACATCCAGTAGGGTTGCTAGTTTAAATGTAGAAAAGGGATCCTGTGTCTCAACCAGTCCAACCCTCTGCCATGCAGGAATATGCAATCAAATCACTCCCAACAGATAGCCATCCAGTCTCTGCTTGAAAACCTCCAAAGAAAGAGACTATACCACACTCTGAGGCAGCATATTCCGCTGCTGAACAGCTCTGACCTTCAGGAAGTTCTTCCTAATGTTTAGGTGGGAACTCTTTTCCTGTAGCTTAAATCCATTGCTCCATGTTCTAGTTTTTGGAGTAGCAGAAAACAAGCTTGTTCTATTCTCAGTATAACATCCCTTCAAATATTTAATATGACTATCATGTCACCCTATAGCCATCTCTTCTCCAGGCCAAATATATCTAGCTCCTTAGGCCGCTCCTCATAAGGCGTGGTTTACAGATCTTTCACCATTTTGGTTTTCTTCCTCTGGAACATGCTCTAGTTTGTCAACATCTTTATTGAATTGTCCTGACCAGAACAGGACATAGTATTGCAGGTGAGGTCTGACCAAAAAACACTAAACTATTATAGCTCTGTATTCCACTTTAACTGCCATTTCTATCCTGTGGACTCCTGGCATATGTAGTTTAGGAGAGTTGCTTAGAATTCTCAGCCAGAGCCATAATATCTCACCAAATTACACATCCTAGGTATCCATAGGCTGTTGCTATGGCAGTTAACATGGAATCACAGCACTATAATTGTGTAGTGTCCAAGGGCCCCAGGACATAAGCAACATTCAGTTCCAGATGAAGACGAGTTTGCTTTCCTCCAAATAGATGCATTATAGCAACAATGAGCAAGAATACAAAACAGATGAAAGAGTTTCCCCTCCCAAAAGGATTTTAATTTACTATAACATATAATAGCATCTCTTTTTTCTTGGGTGCAGGCCAGTCCACAGTGATCAAAACCAGCAGGCAGTCAAATTGATTACATCGGTGACTTGCTATTAAAAGGAGAGTCAATTTTCCTTGTTGCTAATCAGTGATAGCACTGCTAAAGTCACACAGATGTAAAACTAGCAGTTGTCAATGAAAAACTCTCCATTGACCAGCCATTATAGCAACAAGGGCTTTCTACTGTCAATGGGCATGACGAATGGTTTTGGATGGATGAAGGTCATCATAAATTGGGCATGGAAATTGATACTTACCATAGATAACATTTGCCGGGAGTTCCTAACCCTTTCCTCCATTTCCCCCTACCCGAATTTGTTATCAGTACTGTGTGGAAATTACTGAGAAGTGTTATTATAGCATTGCAGATTTATTCTTTCTCATCATACTTGATTATTCATTTGCGTAAATGCAGAGCATGGATGTTGTGGTTATTAAAAAGCACATGTACAAATCACTCTCAAAGAAAAAGTCATCAACAATGGTTTTCCTGCAAAAGTGTGAGTCAGCAAGGAAGACAGTGAGTGAGAGAGAAAAAAATCCCAGTCACTTAATGTTATATATTTTTCTATGATCAGAACTAGATACAAAGTCTTTCTGAGACAACATCAATATGAGTCATGTCCTGTGATGTTGATACCACTTCATCCCATTTGGTGTGAAATTTGAAAAATTCATGGAGGTCGAAGGACATACATCCTCTCCTATGTGATACTCTCTTTAACCTCCTATTTTTGAAGCTTCCTCTGGCCCTGTTCTATCCTCTTTATTAATTCACATTTTCAAAGCATGTTATATTTTCTAAGCACTCTACAGTTGCTAAAAGGCAGATCCTTCCCATAGGTTCACAATCTAATAGGCATAATAGAAAAGGAGAGGGCAAAGGAAAACAAATGTTGAAACAGCATCTCTTTCCTTTGGCCAAGAAGAGGAGCAGAGCTTTGAAAAGTTTCTTTTGGGGTCCATAGCATCTATAAATTTCTGTCTAGTAAAATCTAGGGCCTGGTACTTTTTTTTTTAACTGTTATGCCATTTTAAAGGAACATTCATTTTTAAAGGCATGTTGTTATACTGATTTTGGTACTAGAACTGATGTATCTCCCTTCTCTTTAAATACATGGAGGAAATGTTGGTCTCTGACTGTTATTTATTTAATTTAAAATATATGTAAAAGTACATCTGAGCAAGGAAAATGAAAGGCACAAATATAGGCTGGTTAAACACCTGGCTTGAAAGCAGTACATGTGAAAATGATCTGGTGGTCTTAGAAGACCTCAAGTTAATTAGAGCAATGGGAGAAAACATGGGGAAAGGGTTGGAAATTTACCTTATGTTAAGATTGAAAATAGAACTTTTACAAAATTATATACCCATGGTATTTGACTCCAGATAGATTATCTAAAACAGTGGCAGGACACCTTTTTGAGCCAGGTGCTGGGTTGCTGTCCCTCAGACAATTGGTCAAAGCACCATAAATAAATAAATAAATATTTAAAAAAAATATGCATGTATACTCTCTCTGCCCCAGAAAAGCCATGGCAAAACCCCTGTGGAGATTTTGCCAAGAAAACCCCAAGAACAAGTTATAACAACAATAATCAATATCATCATGGCGGGTGGCGGTGGCGGGTGGTGGCAGGACTGGCCTGGGGCCGGTCCAAAGGCCTTGGGGGGCCACATCCTGCCCCCGGGCCTTAGGTTGCCTACCCCTGATCTAAAATGTGTGAATGTGTGTTGGAAGTGTGAGACAAAAGAAGAAAACTTTTATCACACGTGGTGGACTTGTGAAAAAAAAAATGGAGGCAGATTCATTATGCGAATGAGAAAATTCTTAAGCCTAAAATAAGATTTAAGCCAGAACCTTTTTAAAAAAGGGGATTGATGGATGACCAAATAAAGCAACAACATTAAAACAATACATGACCACAGTGGCAACATTAATATTTGGTCAAAAGTGGGAAAATAAAGAGATTCTGTCAGTTGAAAACTGGATTGTGAAGTTGAGTTTGCTGAAATGGTCAAATTATCTAATTCAATTAGAGAAAAGGGTTTTTATTTTTTAATGGATGGGATTTCATTTTTCTATTTTTATGTGAAAAAGGTGGGAAGATGTCAATTGTGGGTTTTGAATACTGGTTTTATTTCCTTGTTAGAAAAGTAGTAGAAGTATATAATAGGATTTTGTTTATTTGTTTCTGAGGAAGTGAATTTAACTATATATTTAAGCTTGCTTAAATACTTAAATACTTACTTAAATACTTAAATAAGTATTATGTAAATCCATTAACATAAATTGATAGGTAAGAAAGTGGAAAGTCAACTTTTAGTATTTTTTGTGACTGTTTTAGAGTAGTTTAGTGTTTAGTTTAATAGGAGTAGCCAGGTTTTGTAAGTTGTATGTAATTGGGTTTTATGTTTTATGTGCTTTGTTTTGTTTGTGTATATTTTATTATATGTTCAATAAAAATTCAATTAAAAACAAGACCACAAGCGAAACATAAATTAACAGTGTGATGCAGTAGCCAAAAAAGCCAATGCAATTCTGAACTGCATTATTAGGAGTATAGTGTTCTGATCAAGGAAAGTAATAGTGCCACTCTATTATGCTTTGATCAAATCTCATCTGGGGGTACTGTATCCAGTTCTGGGCACCACAGTTAATATATATATATATATATATATATATATATATATATATATATATATATATATATATATATATATATATATATATATATATATATTGACAAGCTGGATCATGAATAGAGGAGGGTGACCAAAATGGAAATGACTATGAGGAATGGATTAGGGAGTTGGGTATGTTTGGCATGGGGAACTGAAGGTAAAGAGATGACATGAGAGGCATGTTTAAATATTTGAAGCAATGTCATATTGAGGATGAACAAGCTTGTTTTCTGTTGTTTCAGAAACTAGAAAATGGAGCAATGGATTCAAGCTACAGGAAAAGAGGCTCCACCTAAACATTAGGAATAACTTCTTGATAATAAGAGTTGTAACGGGAAGATGCTGCCTTGGAGACTGGTGGAGTCTCCTTCTTTGGAGGTTTTTAAACAGAGGCTGGATGGCATCTTGTTGGGAGTGTGGCATGGCAAAATAGGGTTGGACTAGATGACCCTTGTGGTCTGTTCCAACTCTATGATTCTGTTATTCTAAATATCTGAAGGGATCATAAAATCATGAGTTCTAAGACCTTTGAGGAAATCTCAGTCCCACCACCAAATAAAGCCATGCCAATCTCAACTCCAATAAAGCCATGACAATCTCAACTCTTGTTTTATCTCAATCCCACCACCTTCAGAAGCATACTGGGTAGGAATCTGGGTCAGGGCCTTACACCAGATTCAGTTCCAAAAGAAAAGAGAAGTGGGCTCACTGAGGCATTTTGTGTTAACATTCCTGAAGTATAAAACAGGGCAGAAAAAGTGAAGTAAGGTCTCTGAGGTACAGCTAGTAAGATTCTAGAGGTAAAAGAAAAAAGTGGAGTTAAGAAAAGTTCAACTCCCTTTGGCCCCCTTTCTAGGTATTTGGAATGGTCCCAGGTAGTGCTGGCTATGTGTAAACTAGTACAATGGGCCCTTGGTAACCACTGGGTTTGGTACCATGGATGCTCAATTCCTATCAAATACAATGGCATAGTGAAATAGTGTCCTTTATTTAGTCAACCCTCTGCATCAGGTTATCTATTCCCCTCCCCCCAGGTGCATACCAAAAAATGTGTGACCTTAAGTTCCATTACCATCAATGAATGGCGCTGTGAGCATGGCAGCTGTGTGCACAAGCTGACATAGATGATAATGGGGCAGGATCATCCACAAAAGTTCCAATCTACAAATGGCTAGCCCACCAATATGGAGGGCCAACTGCAAAATAGCAAAATCAAGGGTTTTTTTTTTTTTTTGGAATTTATTTGGAATATTTTTGAACCATGGATGGTTGAATCTATGGATAAAGAATATGGATATGGAGGGCTGACTCTGTATGAATAAATAAGGGTGAGCCAACAGAGATTTGCTGAATCAAAGTCTCATGGTCACTTTAATGGCTGAGTGGGTACTAGAAACTGCATCACCAAAGAACTTTATCACATTAACCTATTGTCTCTCAGAATACCATTGTTGAAGCATTGGGAACATACTGATTTGAAAGCAATCATTATTACACTTCTTTGCAATTGTATTTTTGTGCTGCTTTGGTGAGCCATGGTTCCGTGTTTGCTCTTCCTCTCTGCCTTGGTAATCCCACCTTCCTCCTTGTGTATGCTCTAGCTAGCCAGTGCATGTGAACCTTTGATTTTTTTTGCAACGATTGCACAATTATGGCAAAATGATAATTGAAAGAAAAGAAATAGAAAAGAAAGTAAAAGAAAGTAAAAGCAACCTCAGCCTGGTTGGGAATAGCGAGGGAGAGAAGAGGAGAATCACACTCACATCACATGACTCCCAGAATATCGGAACTGCAGCAGAAGGGACCTACTGCACCATAGGCAGTAAAGGAAAAGTGGCATTTTTGGAGCCATTGATGAATTTTTCCATAAAAGAAACCACCAACGATTGAAATGCAAAGCAGCAACAGGAGAGACATGACACTATGGTGATAAATACCAGACAAAACTATTATTATCCTGCTGTAATCACGATTTACCAGTCACATGTGATGTAGCCCTAAGTTCCAGCCCAGTACTTTAACCACTACATCGCACTGTCTCGAACTGAACAGAGAACCAACTTAATTTTCAAGCCCATGTTGTTTTTCTTGGTGCAGTTTAGCTCTGTGAAAATATCCTCTTGATTAGCACTCTTTCATTTTGTATGACTTTATTGGCAATTTTCCTCTCATGCAGTTTCATATATAAAAAAAATGAGCCAAAGCTTATCACAAGAGCAAAAAACCACGATGAAGGGACTGATAGTAGCAGGAAATTAAAAAAAGAAAGCTATTACTCAGTTGAAATAAAAAGTTCAAGGGACGGAGTCTGCATGCAGGAACTCACATATTGCTGATGAGATATATAAATAGCTATGTGGGGTAAAAAACCCTGAAACCTTCTGCACCGTATAAACTGGTCACGTTATTTCAGAGCAAGGCTAGGTCTCAAGGGCTCCAATAATTGCATTTAACTCCAGCAACTGTGTTGTCTGAGAGCTAGCAAAGTGTGGTGGTTTAAGTGTTGGCCTAAGACTCTGATAAATTAGGATTTGAATTCTGGATTGGCCATGGAAACCCACTGGGTGATCTTGGGCAAGTCACAGCCTCTCAGCCTAAGAGAAAGGCAAAGGCAAACTTCCTTCTGAATAAATTTTGCCAAAAAATCCCCAGGATTGCCAAGAAAATCCCCATAGGTCAACAGCAACAGAATAATAATAATAATAATAATAAACAATAATAAATTTCTTACCTCTCCCCTCTCCCCATGGATTGACGCAGGGAACAATCAACAATCAACAATCAACAATCAACAATCAACAACATCAATTAAAACACATTAATTAAAACATGCAACAGTTTAAAAGGACAAATAAAACACACACATTTTAAAACAATCTACACCTATGAAACATGTGTTTGATACCCCCCAACTGTCCTAATTAATCCTTTGTCATTCTACTATTTCAGCTTGTTTTAGTGCAGTACAGATGTAGTTTGCACCCAGTTAATTTAGCTAAGTGTGGGGAGAGGGCATGAGAGGGCAGACTTTTGTCCTTCTCAGTAGGCTCAGGGAAAAGCAAACTGATGCAGCCTCTCCTAGTTTGTTTCCTCTTCTTCTTTAATAATTGTTGCCATTTTGGCCATATTCTGATGGGTTCAGGATGGGAAATGTTATTAATGAGGAACACACAAGCTAGGAGAGGTTGCTTTTGCGCGAGCCTATTTCGAACAGCAAGTACTGAGGGCCAATGCAGACTGGCCAAAAGGGCTGGCCTGGGGATGGAGTTGAGGTGGGGTGACCACATGCCGGCCGCCCCAACTCCGTCCTGATGCTGTTGTCATTCCGTGCACGTGACCACATGTTCGCCAAGGGAGCTCAAAAGAGCTGCTGCTCTTTTTAGAGTGGCAAAAAGGCAGATCAGAGCTGCAGCATGTGGTTTGCACAACCCCGATCTTGTGCTCCCAGGGACGGCACAGAGCCACCCCTTAGGGGCTGTCTGCATCAGTTCCTGAGTGAAAATTACATTTGCATTTTGAGCTGAAATTGGAGCAATTGAAGAAAAACAGGATGAAGGGGGAAGTGGGAAGAGGAGAGTGAAACACAGTGGAGTTTATCACACGGGGAGCCCTGTGCAGAAACGGTACTTTAAAGAGAAAAAAACCCCGCAAAAGTGGAAGCAATTTATCAACGGGATTTTTCTGTGTGATAAACTCCAGTGCTGTTAAAAGGAGGTTAATCCAAACGGAAATTAGACAAAAACTGCTTCTTTTTACTTTTGGGATCTTCTGAAAGTAAAAAGAAGCAGTTTTTGTCTAATTTTCATTCGGATTAACCTCCTTTTAACAGTGACATCATCTGAAAAAACACCCGCTTTTGCGGGTTTCGTTTAATTTAAAGCCTCATTTCCGCACTGGATTTCCCCTGTGTGATAAACTCCTGAGACATGTTAAAAACAATGGGAAAAAGTGGAATGACAGAATCAGGACTGTCCTTGCCAAACTGGAGCCGCTGGATGATGTGCCTTATCCTATCTTACTGCCTTATGCTTTCCAAGGCTGTGTCTACACTGCAGAATTAAAACAGTTTGATACCACTTTAACTGCCATGACTCTATTCTTCAGAATACTGGGATTTGTAGTCTGAGAGAGACCAGGCTCAATAACCTCACCAAACTACAAATCCTAAGATTCTGTTTGATAGAGTCATGGCAGTTAAGGTGGTGCCAAACTGTTTTAATTCCGCAGTGTGGATACAACCTCGGAAAGCATAGGGCAGTGAGGCAGGGTGGAGCATGACCTACAACTGGATGGATTTGTTTATTGTTGTGTACCTTCAAGTCATTTATGACGTACAGCAACCCTAAGGTAAACCTGTCATGGGGCTTTCTTGGCAAGTTTCGTCAGAGAGTTGTGACTTTCATAATTATAGCAGGTTGCCATTGCCATCCTCAGAGGCTGAGAGAGTGTGACTCACCCAAGGTCATCTAGTCATGGCTGAGCCAGGACTCGAACCCTGGTCTCTAGAGTCCTAGTCTAACGATCCAACCACTATGCCAGGATACAGCTCATGCAAACCCTAGTCAAGGAAAAGGAGCCGGAATGAAAACAAGCCAAATAAACCCGAGGGCCTTTTAAAGAGAGAATGCTGACATGCAAGAGCAGTATGGAAAGTTTGCACAGTAACTTCATATATCAAACTGACAGTAAATTTAACTATGGATAAACTCTGTGTTGATTTAGGGACCTGTATTTTTTCCCCGCAACTGGGGTGATGATAGCTGCAGGGAATGTGACAGTGTGGTGTGAATAAAATGGCGACTCACCTGTAAATGATGGGGTTGAATGAAGGAGCTGTTTGCTCTTCAATCATTCTGCTCAAAGAACCTGCCATGGCCTTTTCTACCTGGAGCCGTACTGTCCCAAAACAGAAGGCAGGGAGGGGGGGATCCCAAAGGGGAGTAGGAGAATAAAAAATGTCTGACAATACAGGCCCTGTCAATCTTTCTCCCCATGATTATGTACTCGGCCAAAGTATGCCAAAGTTTTATATGGTAATTACACCCGTTGTGACTTTCATAATTATAGCAGGAGAAGGTCACAGACAGGGGAACAGTGGCAACCATCTTGTGCAAGAAGACTAGCCTCAACAGGATACAGAGTGTGCAGCTTTGGGTGTCAATCTGTACACTTTGTGTGGCTGATGGGGATAAATCCAGAACCTGGGAGTTCTGCTTTATGGAGTACAATGTGAGATTGAAGCATTCGCCTGTTGGAGTCATGCACATCCCTCACACGTGTGGTTGCACTTTTTGGGGGGGGGGGCATTGTGCAACAAATGCATTCCAGTGTGACCATTTCCCATGGGCTTAATTCATATTGTTAGGATAGAACCATTGAACCAACTGGATTTCCCTATGTGTTGACTGACCATTCAACAAAAACATAACCGTTGTTGGCCATGTAGCAAACTACAATAACATCCAAAATCCACAAAACAGTGAAACCATTTTTGGACCAACAGAAATGCACAAAATATATAATGCAAGCTTTCAAAACTCCACTGGCTTCTTCATCAGGTGAAGATATTTAAAATCATATGGAAGGAAAAAAGCAAATTATGACAATGTTAGTCCCAAACCTGCATTTTGTCAAGATCTGACTGTTCTTGGTTCAGGTGGTACTGGAAGGAAATTCTAATTTCTAATTCATACAATTTGTTCTAACCGGGACTAAGGCTGCATCTACACTGCAGAAATGATGCAGCTTGACACTTCCATGGCTCAATGCTATGGCATTCTGGGATTTGAATTGTGACACCAGAATCCAATTAAATATGTCCCAAAATGACAAATCCCAGAATTTTGTAGCATTGGGCCATGACAATTAAAGTGGTGTCAATCTGTATTATTTCTGCAGTGCAGATGAAGCTTACCCAATCAGATTCTAGCCATGCAGTTGTGCTTTCTTGGGGCCCTGGGGTTTGTAAGCACTAGAATTCTCTGGTTAAGAATTTTGCATAGCCTTCTCTATTATGCAAATCCCAGGGTTCCATCAGATGTTGCCATGCCAGTTAAAGTGGAATCATAGTGCTGTAATTGTATAGTGGAGTGTTCCTTTTAACAAGTTATGTTTGAAGTGGCAGTAGAGCTAAACATGCTACACCATGATGACAAATTACAAATCCCAAAATTCCATAAAATTGAACCATGGAAGTGAAAGTGGTGTCAAACAGCTTTATTTCTGCAATGTCGCAGCAGCCATAGAGTCATCTGGACAGCTGATGTAGGAACAGGGTGTGGGATGAACAGAGTATGGGTCTGATTCAGTAGGACTTGTCTTATGTTCTTATACAGTTGATTCAGTAGGACTTGTCTTATGTTCTTATACAGTGGGCCCTCCATATTCACTGGGGCTAGAGGCACAGGACCTCCATGAAAGTAGAAAAACCACAAATAAAAAAATAATAATACTATTTTTAAACCTAAGAGAATATCTCTCTAGGAATCCTCTAGAAATATCTCTCTAGGTCCTCCAATGCAACTCTGTGGTCAACATCTGCAAGACGTTAACCATAGAATTTCACTGGAGGACCTGCAAATGTCTAGAGAAGTGTTCTCTCTAGGAATCTCAAGCTCCTCCAGCGCAACCTCTGGTGGACGTTGACTATGGAGCCACACTCCATAGACCTAGAATTCCTAGAGAGAACATACTAATTGCATCCATGAATAATCAAATCTGCAAAATTAAAATCCGCAAATGTGGAGGGCTGATTGTAATGTGAAAATATCCTAAGAATGTATCTGGGAAACATCCTGAGAGAAAATTTGGTGAAAGGTGATCTTTGCTGAGTAGGCAGGGTAGTACTGTCTGATGTTTGGGTAAATTCCAGCCCGATTTAAGTTTTAGAACTTATATAATTTTCCTATTTTGTGTACTGGAGCAGTGTACTCTGCTTTCACCCCACACAACACAGCAAATCACCAGATACATATATGAGGAAGCAAGGAACACAAAAGCAAACTCAAGTTGAACAACTATTTAATAACCTATATTTATCATAATTACATAGAAATTTCACCTACCAGGCAGCTATTTGAATGCAGCAATGTATCCATTTTCTTAACTTACTACAATAGCTCTATGTACAGTGGAAGAGACGATGAATAATTACATTTGCTACAAAGACTTGAAAAACTTTTGTCTCATACATTTGTTCCCCGATTTGAATTTGCAGTCTTCTCTTCCAGGGTAGCTTGCAAGCAAAATTCATTAGACCCATTTCTTTTCCTGACGTATGAAATACTCAAATCGTAGACTTGGAAGGGTTTATTGAGCTACATTTGTATCTTACCACGGGGGAGACAGGCTAATAGTGCAGCGTTTACCTATTTCCAGACTTCTAATTAATCATTTCAAGAGCTGACTCTAAACAATCCTAAAAGCTACCAGTGGAAATGGGGTAATTTCTTCCCAGGGATACCTAAAGAGAGTATTTTTTTTTATTTATAAAAAATTGACCTGTATGGAAACTGATCAAGTCTTTTTGAATGGGGAGAGGAGGGGCTGTAAGTCATTCATTAACCTCTAAATTTTATTGATTTTATTTTTGGGGTTTGTCCATTATTATTGTTATTATTATTTGAGGTGCAATGTTCTGATCTCTTTTTCATTCCTTTTGTATATTTGTGCTGGGCATTTAGACAATTAAGTGAATTTTTTTCCTAATCCCTTTTTACTTTCTTCTGGCTTCTGCATCTCTCCTCATTCCCTTCTATCCTTCCTAGGGTGCATCTACACTATAAATATAACACAGTTTGACACCACTTTAAGAGCTGTCACTCCATCCTATTGAATTCTAGGATTTGTACTTTTAAAAGGTCTTTATCCTTCTCTGCCAAATAATGCTTCACCAAACTACAAATCCCACAATTCTGATGGTGCCCTGGCTGTTAAAATGATGTCAAACGGCATTATTTCTAGTATAGATACTATTCTATTTTTCATCCACAGACCTCTTTAGTGGTGTTACAGACTTTGAGGGATTTGGTAAGTTTGCAGTTTAGGACAAAAAACGTTCAGGTAGACAAATCCATGATGTCCCTATCCTGCCGAGAAAAGTAGAATAGTGATTGTTAGATCCCTGATTTTGTTTGTTTGTTTTAAGATAGAGATAATATAAATTAAAGTTGGGATCCCTGTATTAAAACATGCCCTGTATCAATGAACTTTGCAAATCATACCTCTTAACTGAGAATTGGGAAGAAGAGAGGAAGAAGTGATTAAGTTATGCTGAAAAAATATTGTCCTTGCTCAGTGGCACTGAAAACATTTCTAATTAAGAATTTTTCACCCTTGATTTACTGACTGGCTTCTGTAGCCAGTCACTTATTGCTGCACTTTGAATAGATGAGTGTCCTCTAGCTGAAATAAAATGCATCATTTCTTGTTAGCCTTTATGTTCACACCTTGTTAACCTTCAACAAATAATGCATTTGAAGGGTGAGTGAGCATTGTGCATGTTGGCAGGGTAGGTGGGATGATCCAGAGACTAGAACACAAACCAATGGATTCAAACTGGGGGAAAAAGACCTCCTACCTGCACAGTAAGGCTACTGCTGCACTGCAGTTTGATACTACTTTAACTATCATGGCTCCATCCTATAGAATCCTGGAATTTGTAGTTTGTTGTGGAACCAGATCTTTATGATAGAGAAGGTTAAATATTTTACAAAACTGCAAATCCCAGAATTCTACAGAAATGAGCCATGGCAGTTAAACCAGTGTCAGACTATATTAATTCTGTGGTGTGGCACTAGCCAAAATGATTGTACAGCTACGCTTTGTCTCTGATGCCAGATCTCAGCCCTAATGTCTCCAGCTATGCAGAAAACATACATATATATGTGTGCGGACATACAAACTTGACTCCAACATGCAAACCACTAAACCACACTGGCTGTCTATCAATATCATTGGACTTGCTACTGCATTTTGTTGCATGGAAATTTTGAGGCCTAGATGGATATTCCTCCCAGGAACCAAAAACAGACTTTTTTTCAGACATATTCCTCATTTTATGATGTGGAGTAGACTTTGACACACACATACACAGTTCAAGCTGTGCTGTTGGAATCCTTTGTCTGTCAGTAATATTGGATGCATTCTAGACAGGAGCAGTGGCTTTCACATCAGCAGTTAAATCTGAGTGTTAGCACAAGGAACAATCCAGTGTTAAAGGAACAATCCAATGTGTAGAATCTATTTTGGGAATTGGGTTCAGGACATTGGACAGCTCCTTAACCTCTAAAGAAAACCTGAAGTGGCTCCATTGCCCACTGTCATGGAAGTTACCAGCTGCCACTGCTTGACTGTCCAGAGAGTGGTAAAGAAGCTCTCCATGCCATGATCAATATGAGTAGGACTGAAGACCAGAGCGGACCCAGCTTTCATCCCTTTTAAAAAGTGAAGTTCCCAGTCTGGATAGATGCTGAAGAAATGTTGAGGCAAGCCAAAAAGAGTTTGGATAGGCCCAGTGAAATTCATCAGGGGAATTCTGTACATCCCTGAAATTGCTCAGACTAGCGAGCCAAAGCGTTGATCATTCATTTCATTCCCTCTCCATTATACGCTGCCTGCCTCTTCTCTCCTCACGGTTGCTTGGTTTACCGATTGGCCCTGCTGTAAGAGGACAGAGAAACTATTTAACAAGACACAATCAGGGAATTGTGCAACAAGACAAACACAATGTTGGACAGTGGGGAAACAGGATCCTCAATGTGAGGCACCCACCCTTCATTGGGAACAGGCAAAAGTTGTGCTATGTTTGAAACACAGTCTCCTCATGACAATTACCTTCAATTAATGGTACATTGCACTGCACATAAAATGAGGCTCAGGCCATTAAATCCATTGGCACAGGCTGGAAGCATTCCAACTTGAAGCTAAACTATGTTAAGTAGCTCATGTTCATATTACCTAGCTATAACTCTGTTCTGCAAAGAAAGAGCCTGTATGACAGACTAGGCAAAATGCTGCTTCCCCCTGCCTTTTTGAGTGGATTCAAATCCCCAATCAGCCATTAAATTCCCACAAGGTGAGAACCCAGGTGTGCATTTTATTCATTAAGTAATGCAACAAAATGTTGCAGCATGGTGTGGTGTTATTCAGCTTTTTAGACAATCCTTTCTATTCCCACACTAGCTACAATTAAATTCAGGGAAAGGGTTTCTTCTGGAATCCAGCATGTGTCTGAAGTGCAGCAAGCCAGGCTGTTTGCATGAGGGCCAAGGATATTTAAAATTTCAGGCAGCAAAGCAAGTTGTGGCTGAAACTTCTGGGTGCAAAAAGAAACAGAAAAGAAGGAGTTTCTAGTGAAATCTTACACACATGTGTGATAACCAAGACGATTCTGTTAAATGTCCAAAGTGGTAAATACACACAGATCTGACTCTTACTGCTAGTCTCAACTAGAATAGACCCACTGAAACAATTAAACTCACCTTTGTGTTGACACATGATTCAACAACTTACTCAGTGGGTCTACTATACTTGGGATAAACCAATAGGGTTCTAGCCTGAGTATCCCAAAGAAGGGTGAAGAAGGCCTGGTCACTGTAGTTATAAGTGTGTAGTTTCACTAAATGGTAGAGGAGGAATATCATATACAGTCAGCCCTCTGTTTTTGTGTGGGATCTGTTCCGGACTCCCCTGCATGAAAACAAAGAGTTGCCAATATTCAAGCCACATAGGCTTGAATGGGGCATGTGCCTCCCAGTTTGTGCCCTGTTGAAGTTAATAATAATAACAATGAAATTTATTTATATCCCGCCCCTTTGAGCTCAATCGTGGCAGCTAACAACAATAAAATATAACATACAAGAGTAAAATCTAATTCCCTCCCCCCCTTAAAAAGTTATTAAATCTGTTACAAAATTAAAACATACAATATAAAAACAACAGTAATATATGAGAACAAATCACAATGTGGCTGCAATTCCTAATTAGATATTTAAACTAAGAACCTAGAAGCTCTCTTATGAGAGAGATTCCTGAGGCTGGGATTATCTATCACTGAAAGGCCTGCTGGAAGAGATCCGTCTTGACAGCCTTTTTAAAGCTGTCTAAAAATGTCAGTTGACGGATCTCATCTGGCAGGCCATTCCATAATCTGGGGATGACAACCGAAAAAGCCCTCTGGGAGGTAGCCACAAGCCTAGCTCTTTGTGGCTGCAGCAAATTCCTCCCAGAGGACCGGAGTGCATGGGGAGGATTATAAGGGAGAAGGCAGTCCCTGAGATAGTTTGGACCCAAGCCATTTAGGGCTTTAAAGGTGATAACCAACACCTTGTACTGGGCCCGGAAACTTATTAGCAGCCAGTGGAGGGACCTTAAAACCTGGGTAATATGGTCCCTCCTAGATGTTCCAGACACTAACCTGGCCACCATATTCTGTACCAGCTGTAGTTTCCAAACCAAGCACAAGGGTAGCCCCATATAGAGCGCATTACAGAAATCTAGACGTGAGGTTACCAGTGTGTGCACAACAGTCCCGAGATCCCTTACTTCCAGAAAAGGGCGCAGCTGGCGTATCAGCTGAAGTTGATAACAGGCGCTCCTGACTGTCACATTTACCTGATTTATCATCAGGAGTGACAAGTCAAGGAGCACCCCCAAACTGTGAACACAGTCACTGGAGGAGAGTGTGACCCCATCCAGGACTGGAGGTTGCAACCCAATTCTTGGTTTCGGGCCCGCTACCGTGAGCACCTTCGTCTTGTTTGGCTTCAGCTTCAATCTGTTTTCCCTCATCCAGTCCATTACTGCCCAAAGACATTCATTGAGAGAGGAGACTCCATTGGAATTCAAGGGCGATGAACGAGACATAGAGAAATAGCTCTGGGTGTCATCAGCGTACTGATAACACCCAGCTCCATAACTCCGAATGATCTCACCCAGTGGCTTCACATAGATATTAAATAACACTGGGGACAGACTAGCACCCTGTGGAATCCCACAGGTGAGCTCCCTTTTACTGGAGCTACTGTCCCCAAGCAGCACCCTCTGGACCTGCCCAAGAGGAAGGACTGGAACCACTACAGTGCAGTGCCTCCGATGCCTAACCCCGTCAGGCGATCCAAGAGGAAGCCATGATCTATTGTATCAAAAGCTGCTGAGAGGTCTAGGAGCACCAA
>CM034708.1:210781440-210797922 GCA_020142125.1 Phrynosoma platyrhinos | reverse complement strand
CAAAGCCTGTCCTGAAGCCAGTTTGAAATGGGTCTAGATAATCGGTTAAAGGAGGTTCCCCTCCATGAATATTTAAGTCCATGGATCTCAAGTCTGTGAGAATGAAGAGGTGACTGTAGTTCAAGTTCTGCATTGAAGCAATGACAAGGCAGATGGGAGGTGTTTGTGTTTTATCTCACAGTTTAGTGGCTTGTACTACTCAATTTTTTTTACTTGAAGATGAATAAAAGTAACTATTAGGTTTATTTTGAGAAATGTGAAATGAAAGTATTACCTTAAATTAATAACAATAGAAACTGGGGGTGGTGCTTGATCTATAACTGTAACTAACTGTTTGTGAAAAGTGATTTTCTGAGTTTAGATATGTTTGGTGCTAAATCTCTTTTCCAAGTTCTCAGTGCAGATGGGCAGAAAAAAAATGAAATGCACAAATATATGATGGGTGACACCTGGCCTGAAAGCAATACATGTGAAAAGGATCAAAGTAGACCACAAACTAACAGTGTGGTGCAGTGTCCAAAAAGACAATGCAATTCTGGGCTGCATCAACAAAAGTATAGTGTCCAGATTGAAGGAAGTAGCATGCTATGCTACTCTGCTTTGGTCACACTTCATTTGGGATATTGTGTCAGGTTCTGGTCATTACAGATCTAGAAGGATATTGACAAGCTAGAACATATTCAGAGAAGGTCAACCAAGATGATCAAAGGTCTGGAAATCAAACCTTATGAGGAATGACTTAGGGAGTTGGGTATGCTCAACTTAGCTCGGAGAAGAGAAGACTGAGAGGTGATATGGAAGTTATCATTAAATATCTGAAGGGATGTCATATAGAAGATGGAACAAGATCCTTTTCTGCTGCTCCAGAGAGTAGAACATGAAGCACTGGATTCAAATGACAAGAAAACATATTCTACTGAAAAATGAAGCTGCTATTGCTAACATTAGGAAGAACCCCTTTACTATAAGAGCGTTTTGACAGTGGAATAGATGACCTCAGAGAGTGATGGTCTCCCCATCTCTGGAAGAGATTGGATGGCCATCTTTTGGGAGAGATTTAAAATGGGGTGAAACCACTTCTCTTTGCTCTTTGCTCATGCGGACACCCCTGAGTGTAGACTCAGTGACTTTCCATCTACAAAGCAGGTGTTCCCCAAAGTGTGAAAGTTTGAAAAAACAAGGGAGTAGTGTCCCCCATCAGCATGGAAGAACTTGCTTACGAGACAAATTGATTGTGAGACCATGAGAGGTTGTTTGCAGATAGCAAGCTGAGATTAAACCCCTGGAGGCCTCTGTAACATGGCAGAGAAGGAGATTGCTATCATTCCTCTAAGCTCGTAAGCAAAGAAAATATCTTCACCCAGAAAGATTGCAGATAAAATATGAATATCAGTGTAAGTCTAACATGTGGGTGAGTTTCAAGGAATGCATACTGTGAATTTTATCTCACAATCTAGTTAACCAGTTTTTTGGGGGAGGTGATATTGTGCACCTTCATTCTGATGATGTGTACTGTTTCCTATTACAGTTATGCAGAAAGCTAAAGCCATTTTTAGATTGAAAAGGCCTTTCTGTGTATTTGTGATTTACTGTTGTGTGTGGGGGAAGAACCATTCCCCACACATATACACATTGGAGAGCTTGCTGTTATTCCTACACATGCAAATTTTTAGCACAGTTTTAAGTTTAACATGTCAACCAAAAACATTACTTTGCTTATCGTATGTGTGTGTGTGTGTGTATGTGTATATGAATATATATATATATATATATATATATATATATATATATATATATATATATATTGCCTAGTTTAAAATTTGGAGCCTTATTCTCCCATTTCCTTTTCACACAATTTTCAACATTTTAAAATACTCGGTAAAATTTGATCCACAGGGAAAAAAAACCAATCTGTTTTATCTCTTAGATATTGCAATGCCATTCATAATTCTGTGCCCACAAAATGATATAATGTTCATCTCCCACCTGATCTTGAAATTTATTGGGCTCATCAACTTTTCACTAAAATATCCAGTTGTTTTAGTAATTTCTTATTGTCACTGATCTGAGGTACATTTGGATAACCTACTCAGAATTGAAAGCCTTTTCCACTTCTAATGAGTCATCTTCACCCCCAGATGAACAGAGCCAGTTTGACCGTCAGGGCGTGGGGGAATCCAAGTGTTCTTTTTTTGGCAACCTACAATATTCAGCTGGCAAAGCTCATAAATCAAATTGTTATCATTAATAATCAAAATGACAATGTGACAAATGCTGAATTAATCATGGCTGGCAGGAGACATACCTCCACAGAAGCAGAGGGTTTGCATATTTTAAAAAAGAACAGAGAAAAGTAGGGGATCTTTCACAGTCAATGCTCAATTTCTTACTCTTTTTTTTTTAAAATAGTGTCATCCTTAGAAATAATAGATTTACATAATGGTATCATTAGAAGGGATCCTAAGGGTCACCAAGTCCAACCTCTCTGACTGTATAGGAAAAGCATAGGTAAGATACATTGCCACATTCATTTTCCCTCTCATAATTATTTATTTCCATGAACTATATGAAGGAATATGCAAATTTAAGGGGGATTTTTTATTTTAAAAAGCTAGTGGTAGTCATAGCTTCCATGTCAGCAGGACAGTGAATCAGCTCCAGGTTTTCCTGAACTCTAAAGGAAGTATCTAAGGTGCCAAACCTTACAAATGGGTGCTGAAATGTTCTCAGCCCAACCCACTTTCCCAAATTTGAGTGTAATGCTGTCATTGTAGCTTGAAAGAATGTTCTTTTGTATTATAAAGTGCCAGTTTGCAGGCTTGTACTCTAATTTCTGAATTGTTTCAGATCACTGTTATAACCATGCCAATGAAAAGCGTGGAATTTCAAGTGTTGAACTCATGATGTTCCTGTTCTTGCAGGAGAAACCTGCAAACTAAGAGTGTATGATGCAAACACTGAGTGGCAAGTGTCCATCATACTCAACTGTGAAGAAGTGTGTGCCAACTAGCACTCCCTTGTATCTCTAAATCAGGTGAGGCACTTTGGATTGCTCCTTTAAATTTCAGCCTGAAATGCAGAGCAGACCCATTGCCCCACTGACATCAGAGCCAAATAAAATTCTCACCTGCTCCAGTGTCTGATTGATACTATGCTGTTCCCTCTTGCCACTACTGTATATAGCTAGGTGCACTGATTTAAGTGACTGTTTGGTTGCTGAGTTATTTCGAATCAGGACAATCCTCTGATACTCTTCATGACCTAGAGTAGATCCATGCCAGCAGCCAACAGTCCCTGAAGTCAACATACCTGGCCACATGCTAATGGAAGCATTGTGTATTTCACAGAGTATAATAACAACAAGAAGAAAGTGCAAAGGCAGGCTTAGTACTGAACATAAAGAAAATAAAAATAATGACCATGGAGGAACTACATAGATTCAATCCAGACAATGAGGAAATTGAAATAGTTAAATAGTTTCTGTACCTTGGATCAAACATTGATCAGATTGGAGACTGCAGTTAGGAAATCAGAAGATTAGGAATGGGAAGGGCAGTTATGAAAGAACTGAACAAGCTCCTAAAGAGTAAATTTATACAATTGAGCACTAAAGTTAGAATCGCCCAAGCCACTGTATTTCCCATCACCTTGTAAATATATGAGAACTGGACAGTGAAGAAAGCCAACAGAATGAAAATCAACTCATTTGAGATGTGGTGCTGGTGAAGAGAGCTGAGGATACTGTGGACAGCCAAAAGGACAAACAAATGGGTCTTTGAGTAGATAGAGCCTAAAATTTCCTGGAAGCCAATATAATCAAACTGAGAGTGTTGTACTTTGGCCACATCTTGAGAAGGCAGGAATCATTGGAAAAGATAATAATGCTATAAAAGGTGGAGGGAAGTGGAAAGAGAGGAAGACGTCGGGCCAGATGGATAGAGCCAATCAGGGAGGACACAGGCCTGAATTTGCAGGATCTAAATAGAGTAGTGGAAGATAGGGGGTCTTGGAAATGTCTCACTGACAGGGTCTCCATGAGTTGGGGCTGACTTGAGGGCAGTTAGCAACAACAACAATAACAAAACTAGCTTCTGTATAACTGAGAGGACAGGAAAAGACGATGTTCAGAATGCTGTTTGTAACGTGTGTTTTCTTGGATTATGTGTGTATATTTTTACATTTATTGCCCAAGGAAGTATTTACTATCTTCTTACAGAACACTTCTCCCACTGCTCAAGATTGCTTCAAAGGGCAGAGATACACTTTCTCAACTGTTTACTGTTGGGAATGAGTGGAATGGCCACTTAATGCCTGGGGAGTGCATTCATGTCTGGACAGCAGCTCGCTGAAGCTACATGCATAAGGCAAGAGAGGGAATTTGGGAGGGTAGAAGGGGATGCTTTCTCTGGGATATATAAGTGGAGCCACACACAGCCTGGGTATTTCACTCTGTCTCCTGGCCTGTAAATGGCTGTGGGGGCACAATCTGCCACTGGGAAGCTGCCTTCCACAGCAGTGACACTTTAGTTTTGATAGAATTTTGGCCAATGACTGTACCCACAGGCTCAGAACTACCAAATTCATCATTAAGAGATTGATCATATCCCACTCCTTAACTATAAAATAATAAAAAGACAGTATATCTTGTTTCTACACTTACAATGTGCTTTCTCCACATATACCTTGCATGTTGTTGTCATTGTTCTATTACTATTTCCCACCATTTGGAACTCATTGTGGCTTTAAAAAAAACATTGATAAAAATCCATAAAATACAAAAGTTTTAAAAACCAGTTGAACAATCAGAAAACATTCAGAAAAAATAAATAAAAACCAGGTTATGTTCAGAGAACCAGTGCAATGTAGTGCTGGACTAGGACTCTGGGAGACCAGCGTTTAAATCCCACTGGGTGACCTTGGACAAAGCACACTCTCTCTGCCTCAAAGAAAGGCAAGGGCAAACCTCTGAATAAATCTTGTCAATATAATCCTATGATAGGTTCACCTTAGGTTCATCATAAATTGGAAAGGACCTGAAGGCACACAAGAGATCTTGCAAGTTCTGTGTTAGCCACCTTCCCTTTTTCTTTTCTTTTCCTTTCTTTTTATTTATTTATTTTTTTTGTGTGGGGAAAGTCATTGTATAAAAATAATGGGTAAGATCATTGATGGACCTATCATGTCCTCTTGCAGATTCATGTTCCCAGAAACTACCTAAATGAACTGATAGTGACTTAAGTTTTCCATTGGTTACGTCCTTTCCTCCCTCTAATCATGTTATATGGTTTGGTGGATGGATTTTTCAAAACAAGGATTCAGAAGTCAATGAATTCTACTGATGCCCTCTGAATGTCACCATGCACCTGTGAGATCAATAATAACCATGGTTTGTTAGGCTATACTCTGAAAGACAAAATAATTCATTCTTTTGTTGTGACAGAATGATCGTCTCAGTGTCTTGCTGCTCTAATTGAAATGAGGGCAACCTGTAAGGGAGAGAGATATATGCATTTTTATTTTTCTGTATCATTAATGAGTGGTTGCTGTGGTTGCTTTTCTTTGAAATCCAAGGGATAATTGAGTTGCATAAATGTCATCAGGATTAGACGTAAATTAGCCTGCATGTATATAAATCAATTCAGGTGTCAATATCGTGGGCCAGCTGGAGACACTTTACTGCCTGAGGTGAAGGACAAGATGAACTTCTCCTGTACACAAGCCAATTGGATGGACAAATGACTTTAACAAAGACAGAAAATATCCTCCATCATCCTTGATTGAGGTATCAGCAGGATGGTTTTTAAAATGGTTCCTTCCTGGAAGGGCTGAGCAAACTTGAAGGTGGTGTTTGGGGATTCTTTGACACCTTGGCCAGTGGTCTGTGGGGTTCCTTGGGGTTCCAGCCTGTCATTCAGCCTATTCAACATCTACAGTAGGCCTTGGGTATCTGTTGGGACTTGATTCCAGAACCCTCTGTCGATACCAAAATCCACGGATGCTCAAATCCCATTAAATATATTGGCATAGTAAAACGGTGTCCCTTATAAAAACAAAAACAAAAACTCCCACAAATCAAGGTGTGCTTTTTTGGAATATATATCTATATCTGTGTCTCTATTTGGAATATTTTCAAGCTGAGGAAGGCTGACTCCTGGATAAAGAATCTGTGGATATGTGGGCATAGCAGTACAGGAAAATGCTGGGAGAGATGTCTGGAGGAGGTTTGGCATTCAATCCACCAATATGCTGATGACACCAAACTCTATTTCCCCTTTATAGCGAACTCCATGGAACCATGGAACCAGTCTTAGTTTTAAACCAACGCCTGCATCAGTAATGGACTAGATGAAGGCAGACAAATTGAAGCTCAGTCCAGACAAGACAGAGATGCTCCAGGTCAGTGGAAAGGCACATCAATAAATAAATAGAAAGCCTGTGCTAGATTTGGTTTGTTGTTGTTATTGTTGCTGCTGTTATTGTTGTTGTGTGCCTCTAGGACATTTCTGATTCATGACAACCCTAAGGTGAACATAACATGGGGTTTCATTAGCAAGATTTGTTCAAAAGCCATTTGCCTTGGCTTCCTCTGAGGCTGAAAGAGTGTGACTTGCCCAAGGTCACCCAGTGGGTTTCATGGTTGAGCTGAAAATTAAAGCCTGGTCCCTAGACTCATAATCTAACACTCAAACCACTACACCAGACACTCCCTCAAAGATGCAAGTTCACAATTTGGGTGTAGTCCTGGATTCAGCCCTGAACCTGGAGTCAAAATAAAAATGCTGCATTCATTGCTATGCACTTCTACAACATGTGTTCTGTGTGCACCTAGAATTCTGGTTGTGTAGAATGCTGACAACATGAGAATACTTGCAGGTATGGATGTACAATACAGATATTTCAAGACATATACATCAGATGGTGGGTCTCCAATGCATGCTTTCACTGTATGACCTGAATCCTATTAGTAATCCCACTTAGACCAACAGAATCAATGGATTTTACATAGGTTCTGACTCATTATTCCACAATTGATTCTATGGGTCTGCTTTACTTGGAGCTACCAATAAGATTTAGGCCAGGGTTTGGAAGTGCAGTATACAAAATGGATGCCCCACACCTAACCTATGGTCATTCCCAATCCAAACTAGAGCTAGCAAATAATACTTCCCCAAACTTTGAAGATCTGATGCCAGAAAGAGATGGCAATAATAGGATATATGCAGAAATATCAGTCCCGCTATATGGCAACTAAATATATGTCATTTTCTGCAAGCGATGCTCTGTATTCCTCTTTCCACTAACACTATATATCTTTTCAGGCACAATTTAATAATCTCCTCTCAGTATCCAAAGATTAATGACAGTGAATTCTATTACCTGAGGGGGAGTAAACATCACAGATTGTGCCTTGCGAGGATTTTACACTTTAGTCACTTCTGGAATAACCTGTCACAAAACTAAAAGACACAATGAGTTGATTTTCTTGATAGCACACACTTAAGGACCAATGATGACACTGACAAAATTTCATCAATATACCATAATAACTTCTGGGGGATAATTATTACTTTACGATACCCCCTTGTAAAGTACCTAAAATATCAGGTATTTGCAGGGTCAAGAAATGCTGGGGAAAATGTGTAAATCTGAATGGTGACTATGTAGATATATGTTAATGTTAACAACTACAAATCAAAACAAACTTTCTGTCAATATTTTTAAAAAGTGATAATTAAAACTTTATGATAACCTCTCGTAAAACTACTCTCTCTCTCTCTATACACACACACACACACACACACACACACACATTGGTTTAAGCATTGAACTACAACTCTGGAGACCAGGGTTTGCTTCCTCGCTTGGCCATGAAACCCACTGGGTGGGTTTCACACACACACACACACACACACACACACACACACACACTAACCAAGTCACTACTGCTGCTACAACAACTACAACTACAGCAGTTTCTACAAAGGCCTTTTCCAATATGTATCTGAAAATGTATTCTTTGAGCTTTTCCACAAAACCTTCTTTTGCTATCACATTGCATAAGAATAGTTGGGGGGAAATGGAAGAAATTTTCTGGACAGCACAAATATAAATGCATTATAAAACAGCCTCTAGATTCTCCACTAGGGAATAAATAGATATGTTGAAAGCCCAGAGCTTGGAAAATAAATAGATATGTTGGCAGCCCAGAGCTTGGAAATTTTTGGACCACAGCTCCCTAATAATAATAATAATAATAATAATAATAATAATAATAATAATAGTTTTTATTTGTATTTTCCCTGCGGATCGAGGTGGGATTACAGGAAAATATAAAATAATATACAAAAATACAATATATAAAATCATAACAATAAAAAACCAACAATCCATATAATAAAATCCAATACCCTAAGGTGAGTGTGTAGGTTGATTCTCTGCTGTCCCAGTGGGTAGGACCAGGTCTGATGGTTTTAAGTTACAGGAGGGAAGATTTTAATTGAACATTAGAAGGAACTTCTTAACTGTGAGTGGTTTAGCAATGGAACCAATTGCCTAGAATGATCCTTCTCTGAATGTCTTCAAAAAGAGGCTACTATCTGCTGGGAATGCTGTAGCTGGAGATCCGGTATGATCAGGAGGTTAGCCCATGAGACCCCTTCCAACTGTATGAGTATGATTCTACTATGTTGCAGCACTAACAAAGTGCCTGATGCACAATGAGAACAATGTGCATTGGTCTCAATGTTTATCCCTTTAGTCCTGATGTCTGTTGGGCACCAGTGCCCACTGGGGACTCTTGCTGGTGTTCTATTACACATCTTGGCAATTCAGTAAAGGAGTAAGTAAGAGCGGTTTGATAATGGAACCAATTACCACGAGAGGTGGTGGGATCTTTTTCTATGGACATCTTCAAGAAGAGGCTGGATGGCTACCTTCTGGGGATGCTTCAATTGGATTTCCTGTATTGAACAGACGGTTGGATCCAGTGGTCTATGGGGCCCCTTCCAACTCTGTATGATTCTGTGAAAATCCTAGCCAACAATAGCTATTTCCCAATTCTGAGTCAGAAAGTGCATTCTGATAAGATTATTGGCCACTCCATCCCTTCGGTGGGAGGAAAGATGAGACCAGAACAAGGGATGGTAGTGGTGATGGTGGTTATAATGAAGATCATGACTTAGAACCAACCTTCCCTCACTTCAGAGCTAAGTCATTATGCCCATCCATAGCTACAGGCCTCATAAAAAGGTTTGTCAAGAAAATCCCAGATTCTGAAATTTCACAGCCCAAACCTGTGACCAGGGGATGATGGCCAGGTGATGTCCCAAAAGGAATATGCTTATGATGTCACTAAGCATGATACGCTTAGCATCAGCCAATTTTTCAGAGCATGACATTCAAATCCTAACAAGTCATAGAAAGGAGGAAAGGGAAAATGGGAGTTCTCTGCAGAATGCATAGCAGCAGCTCCCAAATTTTAGTCTTCCACATGTTCTGGACTTCAGCTCCTAGAATTCCTGACTGTTGGTCAAGCTGGCTGAGGCTTCTGTGAGCTGAAGTTCAAAACACCTGGAGGACCAAAATTTGGGAATACTGATCTATAGCAACCACTCTGGCACTTACAGAAAAGGGATAATAATATCATCATGGCGGGTGGCGGCAGGAGGCGGCGGTGGTGGCAGGACTGGCCTGGGGCCGGTCCAAAGGCCTTGGGGGGGCCGCATCTGGCCCCCGTGCCTTAGGTTGCCTACCCCTGCCCTAAAGGGATGTGAAACTACTGCTTCCCAAATATCTGCCTTTGGGCAGAAATGGGCTGAGGAGTTCATCTGCATCCCTTTAAAATGCTTGAGCTCAGCAGAAGGAATGGTGTGGGCTCAGTGAGCAAGGCTCAGTGGGAAGAGAGAGATGCTTCAGTTTTCTTTTTTAAAAAAATAATGTAAATTTTTTTATTTTTGTATTCTTTTACATTTCTCTTTTAAAAACTTCACATAAACTATGTACATGTAAATACATTTAGGCTATGTGTATGCAATTGTAATTTAAAAGTATAATTTTAATTTTGCTACTTGTTTATGCCACAACTATTGCCATTGTATTCAGTGATGTACAAGAATTACAATTTATGGTAAAATTGGTGCAGAAAACTTTGATAAGGATTCTGTATGGTGTGGTATGGGAGGAGGTCAGTGTGCGTGTGTGTGACACCATGAGTTATTGGACTGGGTGACCCCAATCCTAGTGATGCCACTGTGGGGAATCACACCTGATGTATTTTTTTTTGCTTTTCTTGTTTACTTATCTTAAGCAAGTGCTCATATTTCCCATCAGTCAGATACCAAAATCAGACACTCCTCTCTTTATCTTCCTCTCTGCAATTTAAAGGGCAGCCCTTTAAAACTTGCTGAGAATTTTGCTTTGACCAGCAACATACAAAATGGCAACTTTGCTGCTCCGTTCCTTCTTTTATAACCATACCAGCCTTTTTGCTTGGTGGGATGCCTTGAGCATAGCAGGATTTCAAGGGTTCTTCACACTGGCCAGAGAGACTACCTTTGGAACAGAGATCCAGGTAAAAGGATCCATCTCATTTCTTTGCTTGCTTCAGATAGATATTTATTCACACTTACTAAACCATTTCTGTATTGGTTGAACCTCTAAGGACCTTTACATTCCATAATCTAATTTGATCATGTACCAGCACACACAGTCAACACAAACTGATGCTGATATTTGGCCAGTCTTCACATCTTATAGATAAGAAATTATCTGTCAGTGTCAATAACAAGACTTGGGCCTCACACATAGTATGTTATGCCTAGGATGGAAGGCGTGTTCACTCATAAAAAGGGAATGTGTATTCCTCACCCTAACAAGGAAGTAGAACTTGAGCGCCCCCTATGGGAGGCCAGGTATGCCAAATGAAACTAGGTAAAGCAGAGAAACCCGTTTTGTTTTTTTAAACCTGAAGAAAAAGACTTATGTTTTCAAACCCAGGAATTCTAGATAGGGATCAAGGAGGCAGATAACAATATATCATTAATACATATCATTAATATATCATTAAATATCATTAATATGTCATTAAATACACCCTGTCCATTCCTCAGCAGTCCACATTCACACCTATAGAATCATAGAATAATAGAATCATAGAATTGGAAGAGATCTGAAGGGCCTTCAGTTCCAACCCCCTGCCATGCAAGATTTTTTTTAAACATCAAAATCCCCCATCAGATTTTTGATTGCATTGTTCTCCATGGGTTTGAATTAAAAATCCAGCACTGCCAATGCTGACACGATGCAAAAACATGGATCCAAGACATGGATAAGCATGATTTTTTAAAAACACACACACACAAAAAAAAAAACCACAACATTGTGGGACCACAGTGGGTAGGTCTATCCTCGTCGGTAAAACCCCTGTACTCTGGATTTGACTAAAATAAATTGCAGCACTGAGTATGAGAACGAAAAAGAAGGAAGGACAGATGGATAGAAAGATAGGTGCAGGTCTTCTTTAGTTTAATAAACAATAAATAAAGATACAATTTTTCCTTTCGAGAACCCTTTTCACCTTGACTTTTTTGACAAAAAAAGTGTGTCACAGAGGGTGCATCTACACTGCAGAAATAATGCATAAATACACTGCAGAAATAATGCAGTTTGACACCACTTAAAGTGCTGTAATGCCATCCTATGGAATCCTGGATTTTGTAGCTTTACAAGGTCATTAGCCTTCTTTATCAGAGTGCTATTGCCCCAGAAAACTACAAGTCCCAAGGCTCCGTAGGATGGAGCCATGGCAGTTAAAGTAGTGTCAAATTGCATTATTTCTGCAGTGTAGTTGCACCCAGAATTTCTGCAATACCATGTAGAGATTTCTGTGGCAGGTTCCAGGAAGGTCTTTGAGTTCACCATGCTGTCTCATGTTTTGCTGAGCCATGCTTTTGCTTAGGGATATAATTCTTCACCATTTTTCTTCTCAAAGCAGACAACAAGTAAGATTTTTTTTTTTTATCAATTTTTCTCCTACTGTGAAAAAATCATTCAAAATGGTGTAGTTTTTTAAAGACTATTTGCCGTTTGGGACATATTCTGCCCAGAATTTTGTAAAGAAGACAGTATTTTCTGAGCAGGAGGAAAATAGTCAGGAAATAAGTGTATAAAAATACATTTCTCTGCAGAAATATTTTCTGAACGGAAAATGCTTCCAACACAGAAAATTCAGAACAACCATATGTACATTTTGTGCTGAATAGGTCCACATCTACATTTATTTCTGTGTTGGAAATAATATTTCTGCATAAAATGTTGCTTGCTGTACAAAACAACCATATGTGAATTCTGCTTGGAATAAGTCCCAAAGTGCAAAGATTCTTGTCATTCTAGGATTATTCTCATCAGTGTTTCTCAACACTGAAGAAACGTGATCTTTTTTAAAACAACAGCAGCAACAACAATATTTCTATAATTTTTAATTATTCTCATACCTATGTTTTCCTGCTATGAATATAGGGTATATTATTAAACACAACCAATATTTTCCTGTGTCTGCACAACACTTTGAGTGATTATAGTCCAGTGGCATAACACATGCTTTCTCTTCCAGAAAATCTGAAGTTAACTTAGGGCTGGGCCATTTTTTTCTAATTGCTGAACATTCAGGCAGAATTTGGGGAATGATAGGATGGAAGAGGACAAAAAATAACTTCTCCTGTTTTAATTCTTTTCTTTGCATTTTCCAGAGGCAGCACACAATTTCTGAGGAGGGGGGCTTTTTGAAATTCCCTTGCTCCACTCAGCTGATATCCAGAACTTTACCTTGGCCCATAAAAAGGCTTCTCCCAAGTCACATTCTTGGAAAAGAGGTTTTGGCTGCACCCAGGGAGCTCCAATAAGTTTTATTTCCCCTAAATTGCCTCCTGAACCCTTGGGCGCAACTGGAACCCCCCCTTGCTCTATGAACAGGACACCTAGTGTAGAAAATGGCCAAGATCCAATAGGCTTCCAATGGCGGTCTGGGGGTGAAGAATGCTCCTTCTTCTTTGAATGTGGAAGAATGGGCAGCCAAGGCCTGGATAAATGCCTGTGGCCAATCAGAGGCTGAGGGCCAGAGGTATTTAAGTCTTTCTCAGTCATAGTATAAGGAGGGATCCAATATCTTCTTGCACAGTGCCTTTCTGCTGAGTACACAAGAGTTGTCTCATTGCCCTTGTGTACCCAGCAAAAGACACTGAGTAAGAAGGTACTGGATTCCTCCTTTTGCAATGACTCACAGATACTTATACTAGCAAAAAGCATGGTATAACTGATCCCTTGTCCTGGCTGGCCCCACAATTTCAAACTCTTGTGTTCCTGTTACTCACCTTCCCGCAAGTCCCATCCCTTGATCTGGCATTTGACCCTCAAGGCGATCCATATATGGACAAGTGGATTCGTGTTCACTGTAGTAAGCATGACCAGACTCCCTATCAAAAGCTAAAGGAATAGTCAGATACAGTTGTAAAAAAGAACAGACAGGTCGGGGTGCATCTATACTGTAGAAATAATGCAATTTGACACTACTTTAAGTACTGTAGTGCCATTCTATGGAATCCTGGGATTTGTAGTTTTACAAGGTATTCAGGCTTCTCTGTCAAAAAGTGTTGGTGCCTCACAAAACTACGAATCCTGGGATTCTGTAGGATAGAGCCATGGCAGTTAAAGTAGTATCAAAGTGCATTATTTCTACAGTGCAGATGTACTGTAGAAGGTTGTCAATGCACAATCAGATCACACATTAACCCTTGAACTATTTAGTCATTCTCAACTCTTCAAAGCCCTATTCAGTTCTTCCCCTGGCGGACTGTCCTATCCTTTTTACATCTTTAAGATGTAGATCCTTCAGAGATCAGCCTCAATTATGCATACTTTATCTTCTGTAGGCTTGTACCTCATAGCATTCCCTGAGGCATGCTTGGCTGCCATCAACCAGGTTTTCCTAGTGCCTCCCTTCACACATGATGTATGGTAGCATAAATCAACAGCAGAATTCTAGCCTGTACTGGACCAATTGGCCCAATACTTTTGGTAGATAACAGATGGCAGCCGATGAGTCCTTTTGGAAGGGCTCTCATAGTTTGAGGTCCTGACTTTATAAATGGTTAGTGCCTGGCAAGGATGAGAGATCTAGTGTGTGATCTCAAAAAGAAGTCAACAGCAGCCTTATCAGAAGCTGCCCTCCATATTCCAAGTTCAAAGGGTGACTGGGAGCTTTTTCTTTTTAACAGCTTTTGAAACAGTTGTTATCAGCTCCGGTGAAGCAGGGCAGGCTACAAATCAAAGACAAAAGAATCTAAAGGGTGGTGAATTGAACCTTCAGAATGTGCATTTGTATATTCACTTTGGAAAAGGTGGGATTTTTGTAGAGGAGTCTTTTGTAGCCTGAGAAAAATAATTTACATTTTCCAGGATGCTACACACCACTAGGACAATTAATTAGCTTTTGTCCTGGCCATTCCACTATATTTTGCCTTGCAGATATATGTACATAATTTTTACTAAATGCTCAGTTCGTTGTCGTATACATTATCTGAATAATGCTTATAACTGTCTTGCAGATATACTTGCATAATTTTTGCTAAATGCTCAATCATTGTTGTATACATTACCTGAATAATGCTTATAACCAGGGGTGTAGTTATGGGGAGTCAAAATGGGGACTTTGGAATCCTTATATAAGACTTTTGGACACCCAATGAAATTTTCCTTCAGTTCCCACACTTCTAGCATTACAGTACTTCAAAACATCAGTTGAGCATTTAGAAATAAATTTTAGGCTTCCAGAGAAAAGGGGAAGCCAAAATTGCAAAGGGACTGCAAACACTGTAAATAAAAAAGTTCTAGATGTGAACAATTTCCATTATCTCACTGTTTGCAATGCTAGAAATTTGCAGAATGATGGAAAATTGCATTGTTATGGCAATATCTTCACCACCACCCTCATAGTTACATCCTTGCTTATAATACTGCTATGAAGTCGGCTGATATTATTATCCTCATATTACAAATTAGAGAAACTGAGAATTAACAAGTTTCTTCAGGAAGTCCAGTGATTTTTAAAGGATCCTAGGTAATATTTGAACCCAAGAGTTGCAGCTTAGACCTTTGACCATGGTGAGACTCTAGTCTAAAGTGCATTTTTTAAACAAGAGAAATGTCACCCTGTATAACCATGGGAATTATAAATTATGAGGTAATGCTGCAAAATAGATGTTCTTTCCCAGCCTTATATGTGGGTGGAAGCTTCAATCTGACTTTATTAAACATTTCCACAGAATACTAAATGAGCCACTTTTTAACTACTTTATACTACGCGTTGGCAAATGGGGACTGTAATTAAACAAATACCACAAAGTGGGTGGTTACAGTTACACCAAACACCTGGAGAATTTGGTGTACATCTGTGGGAGGCATGACGCTTGCCTATCCTGCCATACTTTGAATGATCAAGCTAAGTGGGAAAGTTTCTGCACATTAATTTAAAAGGAAACCCTGGAAGTTTTCATCACCCTGAATATGAAGAAATTTACAAATTGTGGTATATTCTTCAAAAGCCAAACTGGAACAAATATTTACTCCATTTGCACCAGCCAAAGTTCATAGGTATAGCTCATCCCACCATGCAGATCCCCATGGTGCACTGTCTGCCATACAGGTGTCCAAGATGAAAAGCCTCTTAGGTTGCATCCACACTGCAGAAATAATCTGGTTTGACCACTTTTTAACTACCATGGCTCCATGCTATGCAATTCTGGGAATTGTAGTTTGTTGAGAATTCAATACAGAGCCTTGGTGCCACAACACACTACAATTACCAGAATTCCATAGCATTGAACCATGGCAGTTAAAGTTGGATCAAACCAGATTATTTCTGCAGTGTGGATGTAGTCGGGGGGGGGGAGGTGGCAA
Source organism: Phrynosoma platyrhinos (assembly GCA_020142125.1). Classification (NCBI taxonomy): domain Eukaryota; kingdom Metazoa; phylum Chordata; class Lepidosauria; order Squamata; family Phrynosomatidae; genus Phrynosoma; species Phrynosoma platyrhinos. Next base: position 210,781,971 of record CM034708.1, on the reverse strand, counting down.
CTTTTCTTCAGCACTAACATGGCAAAATACAGAGGTTCAAACCTAAACTTTAAGAAATGTGAGACTTTATCACACAAGGCTATAAAAGTAGAATTTTTACAGGATGAAAACAGCTTTGGCTGGTACCTACTGCATGACATCGTGTCCATCCTACAGCTGCCTTGAAATTATGTTTTTTACTGTAATGTTTTTCACTGAAGGACAAAACCCATCAATAGGTTCTCAGTCTTGCTGCTAGTCCTCTACTGCCTTCATGTGATACGTCCTTTCCATTGCAGTTCCACTTCTCAAGCAGTTATATGGTATGCGTCCATGGATTAACCAAGTGCTATTGTTAATAAAGTGTGATAATAAAATGATGCCAAACTGGTATTCTTCCATTCTCAAACTACAATACTGCTATGAGAAAGTCCTAAAGCACTAAAAGCTCTGGGTTTTCAACAAATGAAAACAAAATTCTCATCTTTCCCTAGTCACAGCCAAGGATCTCAAGAAACTGGAAGGCATTCTGTCACTAGGCTTCATGTATGA
>CM034708.1:210769925-210781340 GCA_020142125.1 Phrynosoma platyrhinos | reverse complement strand
ACAAGTTTTTTCGGTGTTTGGGAGTGGTGCTGTGAGAGTATTTTTTTTGCATGTTTTTATGTATTTTTGCATGATTTGAAAGTAGAAATTACTGAAAATTGCTTAGAAAAACAATAATTTCTTGGATAGTTGTGGTGGTGCAGCTCTGCGAACTGTTGAGTGGTTGTAGGGGCCACTAAAAGGAAGTTCAGTGTCAGCATGCAGCCCACATTTTGCCCACCCTAGACATAAAGCCCCAGTAATCTGTCAGGGACAGAAGAGGTTTATCCTTTCTCATGTGCATTTTCAGAGCTAAATGTAAATGACTCTCAGAGTTTAAGTTTGATCTCCTTCTAGAACCTTTGTTCTTTTCCTCTGAGTTTGCAGGCATCTTTCTTCTTTTTTGAAAGAAAATGAAGGATGTTGAAGAAACACATCGTATTTAGACTCAGGAACAGGAGCTGCTCCATCACGATCATCCTTTTCATCAATGATATACTCACCTCAGCTTTACTATCAAATGGGCCCTTGGTTCTGCTAGGGTTTGATTCCAGGACCTCCTATGGATACCAAAATCCATAGATGCTCAAGTCCCAATATGTTTAATGGCTTAATAAAATGGTGTTTCTTATATAAAATGGCAAATTCAAGGTTTGTTTTTTGGAATTTATATTTTTTTGGAATCTTTTCAAGTCATGGATATAGAGGGCCAAGTGTACTTAGTAGAAAAGTTAATCCAGATCTGTTCCCTAGGAGTTTTTAATAAGATGGGATTGCCCTATGGGATGTCCTGTTACAAAGAGCTCGTGCCATTGGCAGAAGAGTGGATTTGATAGATTGTCCTGATGTTCTCTTAGAAGGAATAATCTGCATTTTCTATCCATATTTAAAGTCATCATTCTGTATGAATTAACTATCTCAACATTTTGCAATGCAAAAGAGGGAGGGGGGAATAGGTAACAAGATTATAATTCATCAGAGTGAATGGGCTGTCAATATTTCTAAGGTATGGTACATTATTGTGAGCAAGTTAAAGTAGGTCACCACAAGCCAGCAAGCTAAAGAGACTAATCATGCTTTCTGCTGGTAGACATTCATCTACCGCAGGGCCTGTGCTTTATGCGCTGGCATCAACAGGAGATAAGAATTTTGATTTGTGGAGTTCGGAGATCACATTTCCACTGCAAAATAAAATAAAAAAGAGCTGGCCTGCTCTCCAACATCTAAAACATTTAGCTCCGTGTTTTTGATAAATGGACAAAGTGAGTCCGACTAAAACTCTGGGATATATAACAAGAGGATTTTTTTTTTAAAAAAAATGGATATATTTAGAGGTGAAAAGGAGAGAGATTTGTCAATTTGCTAACAATACCTGAGTTAAGGATGGAAAGAATATTCTCTATTTTTTATTTCCTGGACAGAAAATGGATCTCCTATGAGTTGGGAAGACCTGTCAGGAATAAAACTAGAATGCTGGGCAGCCTTCTTCAAGTATTGAACATTCTGGGGTGTTCTGGAATAATTTTCTGTGTGGAGAAACACATGACCTCTGTGCATGTTTTCTACACAGAGGATACATTTCCTTCACAAGAAACAGCTCTACTTCTGCAGGAAATCTGTGTGTATCGGGGGGGGGGGGGGGGGGGGTTCTTGCAAAAAATGTGTTTATCTATGCAGAAAAATTCTCCTGAAGACTTTTAGATACTCAAACACTGGGGGAATATTAGGCAAAAATATTTGTTTTCTCCTGGGTTGTGGGTGTGTTTTCTCTAAAGACTGAGACTGGAATTCTGTATTGAAGCTGTTTCTCTGTAAGTAGATTTAGATATTCGAGAATGAGAATCGGACACTTGCGTAACAACTGTATCTTGCAGCTTGGGGGGTTCTTCTGGATCTGTTGCTCCAAATGACATCTCAGATAGATGTGATGGCTAGAGTGCTTACTATCAGTTTCAACTGTTACACCAGTTGCACACCTTCCTAGAGCTGGGGGGCGGGTAAAGATGGTAGTGTATATGCTAGTAACCTCAAGACTGGATTTTTGCAACGTATTTCACATTGTGTTATCTGTGTACCAAGTTTGGAAACTTCAATTAGTTCAAAACCTGACAATCAGATTGATTACTGGGACATCCAAGAATGATCATATCACACCAATATTAAAGTTACTCCACTGGCTGCCAATTAGGTTCTGGGCAAGATACAAAGTGTTGGTTATTACCTTTAAGGTCCTATATGGATTGGATCCAGGTTACTTATGAGATTGCTTCCTCCTATACAATCCACTCATACACTCAGCTCCTCTGGCAGACATTTATGTTCCAGCCAGCCAGGACTACATTGGTAACTGTCAACCAGATGATTTATTCTTCAGCTGCTGCCTGAATTTAAAACAGTATTGAAGACCAGCCTCTTCCTACAGGCTTATCCAAATGATTTTAAAATTTAAAATTAACAAAAAGGCAATATAGGACCCAAGTGTGAATTTTTTAAATCTCAAGTTCTTTTCCTTGTAAATATGAAGAAATGTGCAGTCAGGGCAAATTCGTATCAAGGTGATGCACACTTATTTCTCTAAGGCCACTTATTGGATTTACAACACTGATCCAAAAGACACTGCAGAAATAATCTGGTTTGAGACCACTTAAACTGCCTTGGCTCAATGCTAAGGAATTCTGGGAACTGTAGTTTTATGAGACATTTAGTCTTTTCTGTCAGAGAGCTCTGGTGCCACAATAAACTACAATTCCAAGGATTCCCTAGCACAGAGCTAGGGCAGTTAAAGAAGACTCAAACTGGATTATTTCTGCAATATGTTTTGGACCACAGACAAGATTTGATTTGATTTTTTTAAAAAAAAGACTTAGGGCCTGTGCAGACCGGCCAAAAGCGCCAGCCTGGGGGTGGAGTTGGGGTGGGGCAACCACACGCCGGCCGCCTTGACTCTGCCCCAACACTGCCATCATGCTGCATATCCTACCACAAGGCGCATGGTGTCAGGTCACTCCGTTGGTGCAGCATGTAGACACACTGTGCCAAAGGGGTGCAAAAGAGCTGCTGCACCGGCGCTAAGGGCGGATTTTTGCCACTCCAAAAAGGAGTGGCATTTGCCAGCTCTTTTTGGAGTGGTAAAAAGCTGGATTGGGGCTGCGGGGTGTGGTTGCCATGGCCCCAATCCAGTACTCTCAGGGGCAGCATAGAGCCGCCCCTTAGGGGCCATCTGTACAGACCTTTAGTAGCTCACAGCTGTCTCTTAGGCTGTATCTTTTCAATGGGGTGTATTATGCTTTTATATTTTCATTGGCTGCATTTGCACTGCAGAAATAATGCAGTGTGACATCGCTTTAACTGCAATTGTCCAATGCTATGGAATCATGGGAATTGTAGTTTGTTTTAGCACCAGAGCTCTTTGACAGAGAAGGCTAAATACCCCACAAAACTGCAAATCTCAGAATTTCATAGCATTGCATCCATCCTCGGGTGATGAACCTGCTTTGGGTTATAATCCAAAATTTAAAAGAGAATGCTAAGGTGCTAAATTCTATCCCTCAAAGCTTATATATCTTCTTCACAATTTAGATTAAAATCTAAATTTCCTACTCCACTAATATAGAAATTATCAGAAACCAATGTGACTAAAGCAATTCCAGATTGAAATTGTATCCTTGGTTTTGAAAACCACCAACCATCTCCATGTCTGTTCATCCCATAATAACATGGATGGTTTTAGTTTCACGAAAAAAGGGATGAGAAGAGAAAAAAAATACAGTGGGCTCACTACATCCTTGGATTCTTTATTCATGGATTCAATCATCCATGGCTTGAAAACATTTTTAAAATATATAAATTAGAAAGAACAAACCTTGATTTTGCCATTTTATATAATGGACACCATTTCAGTATGCCATTATATATAATGGGACTTGAGCATCCATGGAATTTCTTATCCATGGGGGATCCTGGAACCAATTCCCAGTGGATGCCAAGGGCTCACTGTATTTGAAATATTCTTTCCCAGGTTATATAAATAAAGTTTAAAGAGTGTGTTGAAATGCCAATCTATTAGCAAGTCCAACCTTTTTTTTTTTAATATTTTATCTTATGCGGAAATGCTAGTTTTCCATGTGTCTGTGTATGTGCGTGTATACATGAAATAGATTGTTACCTCTTCCTCATTGCATGGTTCCAGGGAAAGTGTAACTAGATCATTCAACAGCCTATTATACAAGGAGTGTGCTCTACCAGTATCCCAGGCAATGTGCAGTACATTGGTTATTCATAGCCTGTTAAATATTGACTGTAGAGTATGTGGAGAAAATGGTTAGTGCATCTGCTCTTCTGGCTGAAGTCCACCTGGGATTATGTATCAGGAATGAGATGTTTGGCAATGTAGACATTACTATAATTAAGTAACAAATTATGATGCCCAACCTCTAAGTGATTTGGGTGACAGCTTATATTCTCAAGGCCAGGAACAATTTCAGATTCATGAACATGTTCCTTGGATTGAGAATATGTACAAGCCCCTTGAAGCATAACTGAATCCAAACATCAAATCTGCAGCCGAATGCACATGCACATCCATATGTACAATGTACATAAGTGCATAATATTCAGCCATGCATTGTTGTTGTTGTATGCTTTCAAATAATTTCAAATTCATGATGACAAAGGTATCATGGAGTTTTCTTAGATTCTATCAGATTTCTTCAGAGGGCATTTACCATTACTTTCTTTTGAGGATGGCAGTAACATTTAACTAAGTTAACCCAGAGGGCTTCCTTGGCCATGTGAGGATTCAGACGATGGTTTCCCAGAATCTTAGTCCAACACTCAAACCACCATACCATGTTAGCTCTCTGCCATGGGTTATTAGGGGAGTGCAGGATCTGTGGGCCACATCCAGTGGCACCCTAAGTGGGAGGGTGATACCACTGCTCCCAAAATATCTGTCTTTTGGCAGAAGCTTCTGCCCACATTCCTTTAAAAACCTGGAGTTCAGCAGAAGAGAAGGCATGAGTGGGATGAGGCTCAGTAGACAGAGAAAGGAGAGGCCTTAGGGGATATATATATATATATATATATATATATATATATATATATATATGCTCACATACATACTTTTTTAACAATTTCTTTGTAAACATCACATCTTACCAAACTGTCACTTTAATTACATGAAACTACGCACACATAAATGCATTTAGGTTGTGCATATGATTGTAATTAAATTATAATATAAAAGTATCATTTTAATTTTGCTAGTTGTTTTTGTCACAACTATAGTGATTACATTCAGTGATATGCAGGTATTACAATTTATGAGTAAAATCAGTACAAAAACATTGCCAAGGATTCTGTATGGTGTGGTATGGGAGGAGGTTAATGTGGATGTTGACACCATGAGTTACTTCACTGGGTGACACCCAGTGTCATATGCATATGCATATGCAATGACATTCATGTGCCACTCTGCTTCTGAAACCTTGAACTGAATGCAGACATTTTGCATTGGACAAAAAATGTCAAATTCTTTCCATAGGGCAGTGTTTCTCCATTATTTTCTGTCACGCCCCCCCTAGGAAAGAAGAAAACATTTCGCGCGCCCCCCGCGCGATCACATGGGTGGGTTTGGCCAATCAGGATAGAGCTACTGGGCTGTGCTGGGACAATCTCCCTCTCTCCAGCCATAATGGGCCCCCCTTTATGGAGCCTCGCGCCCCCCTGGGGGGCCCGCCCCACTATTTGAGAACCGCTGCCATAGGGGAACATACCCATATGTAAGAGACAAGCAGGATTCTAGCATATGTGTGGATGGAATGGCTGAACGGGCACCATCTTGTCCTATGTCTCCAACATGTTCCTGGTTAATAATGATTGGCCTGTTCCTGCCTAATACTGATTGCCTGTTGGCCATCTTTAACTGGTATAAATGAATACCTTCTGTGGATCTGCAAGCTCTGGAAAATAACAGAAAGGAATGTGTGAATTTGACATCTTGTTTATGAAGAGCGTCATGCAGACATAGTTCTTTTGAACAGAACCTGATGAATTCTTATCTGGTTTTATTTTTCCTCTTTGCATTTATTTATTCCAAACTGTTTACTTAAGATAACCGATTATGGGGGGCATTAAAAAAAAAGAGAGAAGAAATCAGTGCTTGCAACTATTTAAATAATAGTATGTGAAGCTGTGGCTTTATTTTGGGAGGGGAAGGGAGATATTAAAAAACACACACCAAACAATGCAATGAATACAGAGATACTGAACTTCCTATTACAAGTTCAGGCAGAAATGTAGCAAAGCCCAAATTAATCAGTATAAAGCGAGGTTTGCAATCTCTCTTTTGACATCCACATGACAAATGAGGTGCTTTACGTCTGATGACAAAGGGATTCTAAAGTTTTAAAATCAATACGCCAGTCTGCAAAAACTGCATCTCCAATTGGGATAAGAAATACAAATGTTGGTGGTGCAACACACAAATACAACAAAAAAAAGTGACAACCTGCTTGAATCGAAGGAGCCCCCTTGGGTCCAATACCATTATTTCCCCCTCCTCACATGTGTTTAACTTAGTGATAAAATGCAGAGGGAAGCGATGTTAAATTTATACTACTGCCTTGCGTACGCAGATAAGTCCAGGTTAACACATCCCTGATCCATCCCTAGGGAAAACATAAATTAGAACTAAATAAAGGAATTATTAAATCTTTTAAAAATTGTTGTCTCTTTCAGCACTGTAGGGCTGTTGTTGAAATACAGATAAAAGAAGAGCTGCTCAAATTGATGTTTAATATGTGTGTGGGGGGGAGGTTTTAGAGTGTTCTCAGATGTGTATGAGCCTAAGAGCATGCCAAAGTTACTGTTACTAAAAAAGTTACTATACTAAACAGATTTCCAGATTCCCCCAATCAGTATGGTGTCACTTTGGCCATTTTTGTTCTCATAATATTTACAGGGTTTAGCAAGTACCTTGAACATGATAAGCCCAAAGCATTGTGCTGCCTCATACAAAGGACAAGATGACATCTCTCTTGTCTCCCTTTTACATGAGCTCAACCGGTAGTTAAATCTTCCTTCAACAAAGCATCACCATCATTGAGCCTCTAACCAGTTAAATAGGAAAAAAGGATTTTTGTACCACAGACCATCAGCTTATATAAAATTCATGTATATATTTTAGTTATTTTTAAGAAACAGAAAAGTAAAGAGTTATAACCCTGTTATGGTAACTGACCACTGAAATAAAATTTGTAATTACTTGTAATCAAAGTAGGGGGATTGTGAGTAGGGTAATTGAATAGAAAATATAATTAATATGTTTCTGGCTAGAAGAATTAACATTTAGGAATGTAAGGTGCTGTATAGATGCCATTTTAGGGTCAGCATGGATGGCTTATGAGTTTGATTGTTTGTTTCCTTCCTACTCTATCTGTATATTTACAAAGAATGTTTCATTTAAATGTTGAAATATCCCAGTGTTTTCATTGAAATATCCCTGTGTTTTAAGATATCACAAATCTTTTTCTTTATTCATATCATTATTTGTCAAACTTGGCATGTTCAAATACACTCATTAATTTTATGATATATCTGTAAAGTTCCCTAAAACTTTTTATAATTGATGCAAAGATTTAATTTAACAGATGTCTCCAGATTCAAAAATGAAGATGAGAGGGAATTTACTTACTTTTCTGAAAGACATAAGTCTTTGCTAGATTGGATATGTTTTTAATTATGAAACCCACCATGTAACAAAATCAGAAAAATGGAAATGTTGGGCAAAATTCATTCAGACCACAATCCAATAATTATGAGTATGAAACTATTAGAGACTGAATATAGATGGCAACTTCAGGACTATGTACTTCAAAACAATGTGATTATAGAAGAAGCCAAACAGGTATTGAAGAACTATTTCCACAAAAATCTAGGGAAAGGCACAGAAATAGAAACAGTATGGGCAGCAAGTAAAGCTATGCTACATGGCTTCTTTATTCAAAGATAATACAAAAGAATACAGATAATACAAAAGAAAAAGAAAGAAAAGATGAATCAAATTACAGAAGAGATAGCTAAAAAAGAAAGAGAACTGATTAATAGCAAAGAAAAGGATAAAATAATAAAAGAGATCAAAATATTATAGAAGCAATATTCCATGGAAAATATGGAAAAAAATATAAAAAGAATGAAAAGAGTTAAAGCAAAGCAATTTCAAAATGCAAACAAAATTGGAAAATGGCTATCTTGGAAACTTAGAAAAGAAAGGGATAAAAAATTAATTTTCAAAATTCAAATTGGAGATAAGACATTCACAGAACAGAAAAATATCAATGAAGCCTTCTACAACCATTTTTGTTAAATCTATAAAGCTAAGGAAATAAATAAAAAGGAAATAGGGAATTATTTAGACCAAACAATATACCAACCTTTAATGATGAATGCAAACAAAGTCTATCTCCATTACTAAGCCATAGGACTCAAAGACTACTCTGTGATCATGTGGCCAGCATGATTGCACAGAACGCTGTTTACCTTCCCACTGAAGTGGTACCTATTTATCTACTTGCATTTGCATGCTTTAAAACTGCTAGGTTGGCAGAAGCTGGGACTAGTGATGGGAACTCACCCCATCATGCAGCACCCAGGTCTTGAACTGCCAACCTGCTGATCTTGCATTCAACAGAGTCAGCATCTTAATCACTTGAGCCACTGCATCCCTACTTTAGGAGGTACATAATTATCACACACACACACACACACACACACATATACACCAAACACTTTAAAAATGTAATGATTGACTTGAGTCCAGTGAGATGATAGCAGAAGAACAGGAGGGTTTCCGATGTAATCGCTCATCAATAGATCACTGTTTTGTTTTATACCACTTGATATATAAATATGCCAGATTAAAACGAAGCCATCTATATGTAGCATTCATCAGTTTCTCAGCAGCCTTTGACTCTATCAGTAGGGAACATCTCTGGGACAAACTAACTAAAACATCCATAGATAAAAGACTGCTGATGCTGATGTGAGAGCTCTACTCTGATATTAAAATGCAAGTCAGATTGGATTGTTCCAGGTCACTATCAAATCTGATACTAACTACTCGAGGTGTCTGTCAAGGATGCTTGCTAGCACCAGCATTGTTCAACATTTATGTCAATTCATTAATAACTGATTTAAGTAATAATGGTAATGGACATGACAACTTTGTCAGCGGGGTATACCTTTACCTTTAAATTGGGTTCTAGAAAAATATCCATTCTTATGTATGTGGATGACATCATCTTACTGTCACAATTCCAGCAAGGCTTGAGGAGATTCCTAAAAGCTTTCAGCCAATTAGCAACACAGGTCAATTTGAAAATTAATTACAAAAATACTAGTTTTTGCCAACAGGTATAAAAATCATACATGGAAAATTGATGGGCATCCTATAGAACAAGTGAACTCCTTCAAATATTTAGGACTAAATTTTTCTTCAACTTGATCTTGGAAATATTACTTTGAAAATACAAAAACAATTGCTACTAATACTGTTAACTCCTTATTAAGATTTTATTTGGAACAGAGGCAATAAACAGTTTCCACCCACCCTTAAAATTTATGAGGCTAAAGTTGTTGCTCAGATATCCTATGGGGCTGAAGTATGGGGATCCAAGCTAAAAATATATTTGGAAACAGCCCAGAACAATTATTTGCAAGCAATTTTAGGACTGTCCAAAGGAACAGAGACCTCCATCCTTCAGCTGGAAGCTGGCCTTCACACTGTGAAGACTATACCACATATACAAGCCATTAAATATGGGCTAAAATTTAGGGGGGAAGCAGATGGGCAGCTCTGGGCTGCCCCGGGAAGCTGTGCAGCGGGGCCGAGGTATCCCCACACCTCAGTCCCACAGTATAGCTTCGGTGCCCCTGGAAGGAGCACTATTTTAGCACTCCTTCCACAAGTCATCAAAGGTGCATCACAAAAGGCTGGCAGCACACCTTCGGCGACTCTTCCAGTGCAGCGTTTGTGGATGCTGTGGTGGGAAGGCATCGTTGGCTGTGCGGAGGGGCCGGCACTCTGACGATGCCTTCGGGAAGGGGTTGGGGTGCCCACCGTGCATCTGCCCCTCCCCTTCCTTGCCCCCCAAATGGCCCTTTGAGCCATCTGCTTTCCCCCTTAGTAAAGGAATAGAAACAATCTTTGTATTGACTGCTTTTAAAGAAATGCTGAATTATGATAGTAAGGCATTTCCATCTTGGAACCAAGAAATTTTACAACTTATTGATTTGTATGGGCTCTCAAGGAACTCTTTGTGCTCCTTAAACTGTGACAGAGCTGTAAAATATCTGAAGTCTCATGTTTTAAAACAGGACTTCCAAACAGACTGTACTTCTGCTGGTCTATTGAAATGTGCTCCCTTGTATGCTGAACTACCTACCCAGATGCCCTACCCATAATACTTGAACAGTATAATTAATTTCAAATGGAGATACACCTTTACAGCCTTCCAATGGCAGTCAATGACCTCAACTGTGGTTCATGGGCCTTATCAATTGATCACTTGGGAAGAAAGAGTTTGCCCATGTGGATCCAATGCAGTTGAAGACCTAACCCATTATTTGCTTGTATGCCCAATTTATAAAGACATAAGAGGTGCCTTTTTCAAAAAGCTAGGATTGGTACCAAAGAGTTCTGATTTGGATCTAATAATTTTTCTATTAGGGGACACTTCACTGTACACTTCTGAAAAGGTGGCTTGCTTTGCCTTTAAAGCATCAGTTTTAAAGAGGAAGTTTTGCAATGATGATGGTTAGGTTTCAGGATCTGAATCTTTAAAAAATTTTATAGCTGATTTTAGCTTTGTGAGGTAATGTTATGTATCCAATCATTGTGTGTTTTTTTTAAAAAAAAATTGAATTGAGCCTATAAGGTTATTGCTTTTAGATGGTTTTAGCTATGTGATGTAACATATTACTTTTATAGTATATCTAATTTTGTGTTTTATTTGGATTCCTTTTTGTAATTAATTATGCTACATAAATAAACTTACGTATGAACTTACTTACAAAGACTAGATCAACCAATTATAAAGGAAGGAGTACAAGAAGTGGTTAAAAAAAGCAAAAAATGATAAATTCCTGAGACCTGATGGCTTTACATTCAAGTGCTACAAAATCTTTAAAGAAGAAATATGTGACACTTTATTGTCTACAATGAATAACATCAGAGAAGGAAAAATTCCACCAACTTGGGAAGAAGCAAATGTAACACTAATATTGAAGGAAGGAAGAGATCAACATGACCCAAATAGCTACGGACCCTTTTTTTTTTTTTTTGTTAAATGCCGATTATAAGCTTTTTGCTTATATTTTGGCTAGTTAAAAACTGTGGGCCTTTGCAGACTGCTAGAAATAGTGCAAATTGAGTTCACT
>CM034708.1:210752284-210767095 GCA_020142125.1 Phrynosoma platyrhinos | reverse complement strand
GGAGCTGAAGTCCCTCAGCCCTTAAAGGGAAAGGTTGCCTACCCCTGTGCTAGAGGGAGAAAACAGGATGATTTTTGTATGGTCAATTGAAAGCAAGGTTCATATTAGACAACAAAACCAAAAACAAGTGGAATAGCAAATACAAAGACTGTTTTAGAAGAAAGTATGGCTGGAGAAACCTGCCTTTCTATCAAGAATATATAAAAATTATTAGAAAATTATACAGAAGAAGATGTAATAAAAGAAAATATGATTCAATAGGCTAAAAAGTGTGGACAAACAATAGAATTAAGACAATGGGAGAGAGATTGGAATAAGGAATTAAAATATTCAGCCAGTCAGGGTATAAAAGGAAACTTTTATAAAATAATATATATATGGCACCTTTCTGCAGACAGAATAAGTAAAATGTATGAAAATGGGAAAAGCTTATGCTGGAAATGTGAAAAGGAAAAAGGAACCTTCTTCTGTGTATGGTGGACCTGCATAGATACAAAAAGATACTGGAAGGAAATACAGGTAAGAATTAAAGAAATATTAGAAATTGACTTAGATTTCAGACTTAAAGTATTGTTTTTGCATATGATGGATGAGAACAGTGAAAATATATATGGAAGAATCATTTTTATATATTATCAGCTGTTAGATCAGTCTATGCAAGGTATTGGAAAATTAAAAAAGAAATACAAATTGATGAATGGGTTATTAAATTGTTGGACATGATGGAGATAGACACAATGACAAAAATTAAATGAAAATACAAAAGAATCATACATAGATTATTGGAATAAAGTATATGTTTACATAAGAAAAAAATGTGAGAATATTACAACTATAAGTATTATGGAAATAAATGGAAAAGAGTAAGAAAACAAATAGTGGTAAGAGTACCATAGTACCGGTTGAGTATTAGGGGAGACAGATTTAAATCAAGATAAGAGAATGATTTAAAATAAGAAATGCAGAAAAGAAAAGAAAATTATATGAACTGGTGAAGGGTTGGTTACAGGAAGTATTAAGTGTATTTTCCGAGTGTAATGTATTTGTATATTTTGTTTTAGTATTGCCTCTGTGTTTGTTGTCCATTATGACTGTTATCTGTTTGATGTATGCTTTTTTAGAAATAAAATTTATTTTTTTAAAAAAAAAATCTCATGTCTTGCTTGCCTGCTTCCTTACTTCCTTGCTTGCTTTCTTTAAACATTCCCAATGCAGATGTCACAATTGGCAGCTAAATGCTTGGCAATTCTCCCAGGGCCCCATAAATCTATCAAGAAGGTGTAATGAAGTTAGACTCCGGAATGGCTTCCCATCATCTGCTTGAATCTAGCACCCAAGTCCTCCTTGCTGTTTCCACTGGCATCATTCCTGAGGGGGCAGCCACATTTAAAAACTATTGCAGTTTCTTTATTCTGCTGCATACAGTTTGAATGGATGCCATCGAGCAAGGTGCTGTGGTTCCTCACTTGCTTTATTGTTGTCATTAAAAAGTTGGGCTCTAATTTTTGTTTAGCTTGTATCCTGTCTTCTTCTGAAGGCAATGGGAGGATAAGAAAAATATAGTTTAGTGTCAGTCCAAGGTAATAATTAGAATATTTGATTGCTGCTGTTAACTGCTGTCAAGTTCACTTATGGTGGCCCTATGAATGAGAGACCTCCAAGCCACCATGCTAGGTCCTGCAGACTCAGAGATGTGGCTTTTTTCACTGAATCTGTCCACCTGGAATGCTGTCTTTCTCTTTTCCTACTGCCTTCTACCTTACTAAGCATTATTGTCTTCTCTGGTGAGTCACATCTTCTCATGATATGGTCAATGGACAACAGGCTCAGTCCAGGCTTGATTTTCTCAAGGATCCATTTATTTGTCTTTTTAGCAGTTCAAGAACTCTCCTCCAGCATTTCAAATGCACTGATTTTCTTCATATCCACTTTCTTCACTGTCCAGCTTTCAAGACTAAACATAGAAATTGGAAATACAATTGCATAGATAATCTTGAGTTTAATATTTAATTATTATGACTGGGGAAATGTGGGATCAGACACCATATTGTATATTATTATTGTTCTTGACCAGAATCCTCAATCACAATCTATATTATGTAACTTTATATATGTTTAGCTACATAGCAGAGGGGCTAAGAAATTATGAAGTCAGTGAATTATGACGATACATATTGAGACAGCAGTTAGAGTGCCCAATGCACATTGGTCCCATTATGCATCGATCCCAATGTACAGAGGTCACTTTACCAGCTCTGCTACATAGTAACATAGAAGAAGACCTCTACTGGATATGGATTTTACCAAACTTCCCAATTCTAATTCATCAATACACAAGTCTACATATGAAGGCCTAACTCCCATACAGGATTCCACCCATGGTGATGATAATGACAATGATGATTTTATTTATTTATTCATTTATTTATTGCATTTATATCCTACCTTTCTCCTAAAATTGGATCCAAGGTGGCATAGAATAATGTAATAAAGGTCCAACTAAAATATTAATTTACAAAAGTTAAAAAGGAATGCAACACCAACATTACTTTAAAAAAATGATTGAAAACAATGAAGGCAAGAAAAAAACTTAAAACATATTTAAAATATAGTTTCTCTCATATAGTTTTGTAGTTTGTAATTTTGTAGTTTTGTGAGACATTGAGTCTTCTCTGTCAGAGAGATTTGGTGTCACAACAAACTACAAAACCCAGAATTCCATAACACTGAGCCATAGAGATTAATGTGGTGTCATACTGCTTTATTTTCTCAGTGTGGTGGTAGCCCTGGAGTAATCCGAATGGTTAATGTAGTTTTGTGAGGCACCAGCACTCTTTGACAGAGAAGGCTAAAGAGCTTGCAAAATTTGAAATCCCAGGATTCCATAGGATGGAGCAGTGACAGTTAAAGCAGTGCCACAGTTCATCAGTTCTGCAGTATGGCAAATGATGGGCTTTTATATCAGCCTTTCTCATTATCAGACACCAGCCAGGTGGAAGGAGTGGGAACGATCTCTCAGCATCTCAACACTACATTGGACAGTTGCAGAGACTCTTGACCAGCCTAGCTTAGAGAGGTGGTCCTGGATTTCTCTAGATAGAATCCAGGATTATATCTGTCACACCAATATTTTCAAAATACATCTATGCTACTGTAACAAAAAAGTAGTGCATCAAGATACACAAGTTAAAATATATTTCTTTTGCTCCACATACATGTACTGCTTATGTTTCCCCTGGCATATAGCAGCTGAAAAGTTTATTGCCTTCTCTTTGACCACACCCAAGTGTAATTTATTCTGGGAATCATAGTCTTTTGCAATATATAGGTATATTCACATCTTGTTTGCTTTTGTTGGTACAACAGAGACTCAACACCCCCACTGTTTTGGTGAAAACTTAACCTTTATATCTGCTTCTTGTTTTCCCCTTCTGTCTCCCCCGGCTTTCTCTTCTTAACTTCTCAAGAACTCATTGGGAAATACCCACACCTAGCGACAAATGACTAAGTTTTGGAAACAAACAAGAGGCACGATGTGCCATGGCTTCTGCAAAGTGTGTAGCAACAATAGAAACTCAAGGTGATGCCTGGAGAAATTGGGTGAGACGGTGCATCATTATCCAAGTGGTGCTTTAATAACTTTTGCAATTCTTGAAAGAGGCAGCCAAGTGTGGATCGCGGCATGCCAGAACGTGACCAGGTCTCTCGTTCTCACCAGCCTTCATTTAACAAGAGTGATTGCTCTGTTTTCTCTTGACTTGGGAAGGAAATGAATTTGGGCTGTAACAATGTATGAAGCACCAAGCCAGATCCAGCTTTTTGACCACTAAAGGCTGCACATCAAGCATGATCTCCTCATTGTAATGCTTTTACAAAAAGGCATTCTTATTCTGTCAACAGGCAAAATTCTGCCAACAGGCAAAGACCTTTTTATTTAGACAGCCTTGTAAATTAATCTTTTAGTGGGGCTCCTGCATTTTTTAAAATCTTATTTTTAAAAAATCTTCTAAGATGTTTTAAATTAGCAGTTCAATGGGATTGTTAGAAGCACAGAATCATGGAGATGGAAGGGTTCCCAAGGGCCATCTAATCTAATCACCATCATGCAGGAACATAAAACAAGCACTCTCAAAAGATGGCCATTCCACCTTTTTTCAAAGCCCTCCAAAAAAAGGGGAAGCCACCAACTTGTAAGGCAATGTATCTCACTGCCAAACAGCTCTTAAAGAGGATTTTCCTAATGCTTAGATGGAATCTCTTTTTCCAGACATTTGATAAGATCTTGATTGCTCTTCTCTGGACATGTTCCAGCTTGTTGATATCCTTCTTGAGCTGTGGTGCTCAGTCAAAACTGGACATAGTATCCCAGGTGAGATCGGACCAAAGCAGAACAGAGTGGCACTACTACTCCTCTCAATCTGGACACTTTATTCCTGTTGATGCAGTCTTGATTTTTGGGGTTTTTTTAAGCCAATGTACCCATGCTATTTAACTGGTTGTTTAAGATGCTTTGGGTTTCATATTGGAAGAGATGTGGGATGAACATAAAATAAAATAAGGTAAAAATATAAAGTATCCCAGCTCTGGTAGCCAGTGTGGTATAGTAGTTTAAGCATTGAATTAGGACTCTGGTGACCAGTGTTCAAATCTTGTTCAGACAAGGAAACCCACTGGGTGGTTTTGGGTGAGTCACACTTGCTCAGCCTTGAAGAAGGCCATGGCAAACCTCCTCTGAACAAATCTTATCAGGGATCTCCATAAATAAGAAGGCACTTGAAAGCACATAACAACAATTCCACCTCAACAGATCAATTTGCAGTTCCAAAGGGCAGCAAACTTTCATTTAATCTGCTACCAGAAATGGAGCATTTTTCCCATGCTCTCTCTGTGTGTATAGTTCTCACATGACCCTAAAATGGAAGTGCAGTTTCAGCCATGCATCCAAGAAAGATTTTGTCAAATAGGCCTTTGAAGGTAGATTTTCATGTAGACTCCAGCATCCATTTACAGATCAAACACTTAGTTTTAGGAGTTGCAAATAGAAAGACTCACACCTCAGGAGACAGAGAAGCCAGGAAATTTACAGCCCAGATGATCTTTGGCTGCAAGACAGATAAGCCCATTATTCCCCTCTGGAAGCTATCTACTTCAAGGAAATTTCTATAATGTTAATTTGCCCTTTGATAATACAGCAATCAACTTTCACCCTGGGCTATTTTCAGCCTATAAATAGAGTACCAAAATTCTGGTTAGGTGTGCCTGGTTATAATTCCTAGTGACACTGCATCACTTTGAATTCTCCGACTCATTCCGTGTCCCCATCCATTCACTTACTTGAGTCCAATTACACATCTGTCCATCTGGAGCACTCCAGACACCTAATATCACCCTTAGAAAGCCTCATGTCTATCCCATGCTAACTTGCTTTACTCCTGAGATCTTGTGTGAATGTGTGTGTGCACATATGTCTTGTATAATTGAATAAATATGCAAATTGATTTAGAAAAACCTTGTTTCTATACATCTATTCCCTTAGCCACTTCCATATAAGCTGGGTTTGCCTCCTGCTAACTATCTGAGCTATATTTAAATTCCTCTAAGTCAAGTTCATATTACAAATCTGTAGTTACATTTAAACTATGTTGGAGGAAATGGAATTTCTTTACCTTTCAACTTTCAGACTTTGCCACTACAAGAGGAGTAGACACATACTTGAGTATGGATGTCTGCACTAGCTAATATTTGGCACCTCCCTAGCTCCAGAGTGCTTAAATTGTGCTGCTGGAGCCACTATTTTGTTGACCAGAAGTTATATTCCATCACTCATGATTGCCTTTTGGGTTATGGGAGTGTATGCTTTTTTCAGGGCAGGCGACCCTCCCCCCCATGACATATTTAACTAATTCAGTTTCTTTGAAAGCATTTTTTAAGCTGAAAAACAGGACTGGCATTCTATTAGTGGTATGGATTAGTGTAATTAAGGTGTATATCCTTGATTGGCTGTTGCAGAGTTAAAAATTCACTGTTTCCTTATATAATGACTACAATCCCCTTAAAAATCCACCTGCCTTTTATTGCACTTCTTAACATGGCCCTGTAGTGACCAGTGGAGAGCAGGAGGTGGCCAAGAAGTGTCTGGCTATGTTCATATAGCCAGACACAGAATAGTGAAGACATCGTTTGGGACCTCCCATTTGGTCCCCCAGAGGTAACAAAGGATGCTGTTAGAATAGCTGTGTTAGTCTGGAATAGCAGTATACAAAGGGATGTTACACCTTTGAGACTAACTGTGCAAAACAAATTGTAGATCACTTGTAATAATATTCCATTATGTGATATATGTCATCCCCTGTCAACAATGCCCTTCAGCATTCTACATTGGGCAAACAAGCCAGTCTCTGAACCCGAGGATAAATGGACAGAAATCAGATAGTAGGAATGGCAATACACAAAAACCTGTTGCAGAACACTTAAGTCTTCCTAGGCATTCCATCTCTGACTTTAGGACACCAGTCCTTGGGGGATGATTTAAAAAGTATACATTTGAATTAGAATATATCCACAAACTCTAATCTACCAACAGTGGGTTGAATAGAGACAATGGCCTCCTGTCAAACTACACATATAACACTAGTTAACACCTCAGGCTCATGAAGACACTTTGAATCAGTTATCATATCTCCTCTCTGGTTCTTAGTCTGCACACACCACATTTCAAAACTCCCCCCCACCATTCATACAATCATGAGCACCTCCATGTTTACTCTGCTGAGAGCTAAGCTCCACAGAAATGATCTAACAAAATTGGACTACTTAGATTCCTATGTAATTGAGCCTCCTTAGGAATTATCAATCAGAAGTCTACTAACTGATCATGTACTAAGAAATAATAAGACAGCAATTGTCACTGAACCCTCCCAGAAATAATACAGGCTGCCTGCCATCTATCCTAGGACATTATCACAGGAGGGTTTTAAAACAAAATGAAAGCTGAAGAATAGTGTCTTTGACTATACTTATCACATGATATCATATTTCTCTCATTGCTGCTTTGCATTTAAAGTGTATGTACAATATCCATTTTCATTGTTTGGAAAACCTGTCAATAAGCTCCCAATATCACAGCTTTTCCATTAGTCCTCAGTTGTGATATGTCCCTTCCACTGCAGTTCCAATCTTGGGGAGTCACATAGTGTCCGTGGGTGTGATTCTTCTTCTTTCCTTCTCTTCCTCTCTCCCTTGCTATTCCCAAGCAGGTTGTTTTATTTTCTCTCTTTATTTCTTATTTTTTTAATCTTTTCATTAAATTGCATTGCTGTAACTCCACAACTGCATTAATAATAATAATAAAAACAAAAAACCTGAAAGGCACACTGAATAGGGCATAGGGCAGGAAGGAGGGGTCAAGGAAAACTAGCAGAAGATAGTGCATGGGACCATTGATTGCAAACACAGTACTTTCCAGAGAAGAAGACTGCAAAACAGCCATTCCAGAGAATGTTCCCAAATCAGAAATGTTTCCATATCCTTAAATAACATGATTGTGGTGAGATAGAAGGCTTATGTGATAGGAGGCTCATGTCCCTAGACACACTTACTTGTGAGTTACCTCCACTGAACACATGCAAGGTGCTTGTAAGTATACACTGTGCATGTAGGAGTCTTCATATTTAAAGATGTTTGAACATAAATGGATGGGGAATCATGGATGCCATTTTTTGAATTTATGAGATCTGGGTCTGGAACAGTGGGTCTTTGGTGATTTTGGAAAGGATTGGGAGTGCCACCATGGTGTAATGGTTTGAGAGTTGGACTACAACTCTGGACACCAAGGTTCAATTCCTAGCTCAGCTATGAAACCCATTGGGTGACCTTGGGAAAGCCACATGCTCTCAGTCTCCGAGAAAGGCAATGGCATACCTCCTCTGAACAAATCTTGCCAAGAAAACCTCATGATAGGTTTGCCTTAGGGTCACCATAAGTCAGAAATGACTTGTAGGCACACAGCAACAACAAATTTGAAATAGATTGAGTTTGGAGAGAAGGTCAGTGTCTATCACATTTAGATCTTTAAACCTTGAAAAAAATGTCTCATCAATATTAATAATGAAAAATATTGAATTGATTTAGAAAAGTCAATATACTATATCAAGATCTTATTTTTGTGTTTAAGCATGTTTGTACCTGTTTTGTAATGTTATGTTTAAAATAATTTAAAAATATAAAAAATAATGTTAATGGGTGGGAAAGGTAATTTGCTCTTCCTTTGCAAGTATCTACAAGTAGAAATAATAATAATAATAATAATAATAATAATAATAATAATAATAATAATAATGATATAAAAAGTTTGCCACTGTTGAGTACCACCCCCTACTTTAAAAACAATTTCAGAGTTCCTGACAGAATGCCTTGTGGGGAGTTGAGGTAGAAAAGAATTTCATTGGATTTGACTATTGAAAAAAGTAACCTTTTTTGCACCTTTGGAGATTGGCTGAGAGAAGAAACACACCTCACTTCAGGAATTCACACATTTGTATGTACAGGATATTTCAGAAACAAAACACATATTGAATTAACTTTTAAAAAAATATTAATAATGAAAAATATGTGCAATTGAAAAAAAGAATCCACAGAAACATGTTTAGTTAATGGGAGGGGAGGGATGTCTAAAATTAGGATTGTAAATCCTGATTTGATTCAGCTATGCCTGATAAAAGGGACAATGACAACTTCTTTCTCCTCATCATGAGACACAGAGATTTTTCTGGTCATTTCCTTCTTGGACACACTGCAAATTTTTGACATTGGTTTTCAGTGGTGTGCCTTGTATATTTCACATCTAGTAACGATCATTTTTAAATACTCTCCTCCTCTCTTCAACATCCTTTTTTGGGGTCTGGTGGAACTGCTGGCAGGTTGGGAAAGGGAAGCAGCTTGTTTTCCTGCATGGCTGGCAGAGCTACCAGACCTGGAAGGCAGCCTCTTTTCAATAGGTGACACCTCCATCTGAGGTATCACCCAGTGTGATGTGTACTCCCTGCACCCTGGTGTTTTTTGTTCTGATGGCCCTGTTGGTTTTTTTGTTCATTTCTTTAAATGGCACAACATTTATAGATGCAACCATTGGTGCTTTTTTTGCACAGACCAGTAATAGAAGTAGCATTGGGTAGTAGAACTAGCAGTCATTCTTGTTGTATGCCTTCAAGTTGTTTCTGACTTATGCCAACCCTAAAGCAAACCTATTGTGGGGTTTTCATGGCAAGATTTGCTCAGTGGTTTTCTATGATTGAGTAAGGATTCAAACCCTGGTCTCCATAGTAATTATTCAATGGTCAAACTACTACACCAAACTGGTTCTAGAACTAGCAGAAGTGGTCACATTCACACCTGTCACCATAATGCTTATTGTGTTTATGTGCTTAGTTTTATAAAGAGAAAAGGCTCTTTTTTTGTGCAGCTGTTCCACACAACATGCAAAAATGCCAACAACAACAAGAAAAGCTTGGTGTATTAGTTTCTTGTTAGGGGGGATAGAGAACCTATGACCATCCAGATGTTCCTGAGCTATAATATCATTCCTAACTATTGGCCATGCTGCCTGGAGTGGATAGGACTTGGAGTATAAAAATCAGGGGCCCAGATTGCCTGATTTAGCTAGATAAATGGATAGAAAATAAATATGGAAGTAATATTTGAAAATGTTCAGAATAGTTGAAAAACATGTTTTTGCAGTATTCAGAAACTCTGATAATCAGAATCTTGGACTTAGAATAATTTTTGCAGTTTGGGATTTATTATGCACAAAATTCAGATGTGGCTATTTTCCATAGAAAACAGGTTGCTAACATCTAGTGAACAATTGCTGACTGAGGCAGATTATAGAGAGCCTATCACCCCCTTGCTAAAACAGCTCCATTGGCTGCTGATCCATTTCCATGAAGAATTCAAAGTGCTGGTTATGACCTTCCAAACCCTACACGGCTTGGTTTGAAAAACTATTTGAAAATTGTGTCTCTTTATATGAGCCTGACTGAACATTTTTAATGCAGGGGAACGGTTTCTTTCAGTCCCACCACCAGAGGCTTTCTGAGTAAGGATGCGGAAAGAGCCTTCTTGGTGGCTACTCCTGGGCTGTGGAACTTCCTTCCCTAGGATGTCTGATTGGTTCCTTCCCTACTGTCTTTCTGCCGGCAGGAAGGTACCTTTCTTTTCAGGAGGCATTTTGTTTTTTAAAATATTTTTTTAAGTATGTTGTGCTAGACGGAGTTTTTAATGGGAAGTGTTGTGCTTATGTTTTAAATGTGTTTTGAAAGCTGCTTTTGACTTGCATTTTTAACTTGTGTTTTTTAAAAAATAGAAGCTGGGATTAATTGTGTTTTATCTTTTCTACTAAGAGCTTCTACTACTGTTGTGTTATTGTAAAAGGTTGTACACTGCCTTGTATCCCATGCTAGGAGAAAGGCAGGATATAAATTTAAAAAAATAGATAGCATCCCTAAGAGAGCGAGAAAGAGACACATACAGAGAGAATTTTGCTTAATTTTATTTCTAGGCTATCCTATTCCCTGAGGGCTCAGGGTGGATCAAAACCTATATAACAATACACACCCTCCACTGTTGTGTGAGTCATTGTTCTGAACCTCTTGACTGCAAAGGGAAAAGTCTAAAGGTACTGACTCATGTAAAAATGTAAAGGGTGCTTCTGAGGACCATCCATCTTCTGACTTGCTTTTTTTGGGGGGAGTGAGTCAATATTCCAATCATATTTGATGTAAAGATGCAGTATAGGTATGAGCCTCCTTTGGTCCCTGGAGAAGCACCTGTTTGGTTGAAAAAAGGTCACCAGTTCAATCACTTATTTTTCAAATGACTGAGACTGCATATATGAAACACTGAAGAGATGCTGCCAAACTATGGAGGCAATACTAAATATGAGAGCTTGGTTCAATTTCCAATGGCCAGGATCTTACAGTGGCAAACCATCCATTGGTCCATTGCTTGAGTGGTTTGACTCCTCTTATTGGGAATGAGAAAATTTGGGAAAATTCGTAGTGCTGAGTACCTCTTCTGTGTCCCAAATAATTTTGCTACCAACAGCGAAACTCTTCAAAATTCTCTCAAAATTCCCACAGTTTCCAAACTGACTTTGATGTTTTTCTTGGGATGGTATCTTGGGGAGTAGCACCTGAAAATATAATCATCTTTGAATGAAAAAAAAAATACAGGTTGAATCTCCCTTTTCTGTAATGCCTGGATGTAGAATGTTTAGGATTTTGGTGGTTTTTGAATTTTGAAATATACATAATGAGATATCTTGGATGTAGGATCCAAGCCTAAACATGAAATTAATCTAAACATATTTCATATACATCTTATATGCATCACCTGAAGGTAGTTTTATAAACAATATTTTAAAATAATGTTGTGAATGATATAAAGTTTGTGTACACTAGACTATCAGAAAACAAAAGTGCCACTAGCTAAGCCACCCAAGTAGATGATTTTGGATTTGGGAATATTTCAGATTTCAGAACTCCAGGTAAGGGAGAGTCAACCTGTATAAGATATGGATTTGTAATAAATTCACTTTATCAAGATGTTACAATGGATTATACAGCTAGGCAGTCTAGGTCCAGGTTACAACAAAGATTGTAATTGTCAGTATAAGCCTGCCCAAGTTTTGAGATCTTTTGGGGTGGACCTTCTTTTGGTCCCACCACCTAAAAAGTTTTATCTGATGAGAACATGGCAGAGGCATTTTCAATGACTGCTCCCAGGCTTTGGAACTCTCTTCCTTGAGTGGTTGAATTCCCTTCTTCCCCTGCATGTTTTTATTGGATCCACAGTGTGCATTCTCTCTGGCCTAGTCTGGAGTATCCTGGCCTCAGAATTGCCCCAACCTTCCCCCATTACCTGGCCTTCCATTGCAGTGCCAGGGTGGCTGTCTGCATGGGTATCCTTCTGAACTGCCTGTCACATCTGCCATGGTGAGTCACTTGCTTTGGAGGTCAGAACAAGGCACCAGCAATGATCACATGGCTCAGAGCAAGCAACTGACAAGAACAGTGGACACAAAGGTTTGTTCAGTGGGATACCTGCACAGACAACTGGCTTGTTGTAGAAACGGAGGGCTCCAGATCTTTCAGGGAGAGTAAGAGGTATGTTATTTTAATTCATTAAAAGGTTGTTATACCTGGGTCTGGTACTGATGTTGTTTGGATTGTTTGCACCATAACTGGGGTTTGGACTATGCATCATCTGAACAGCATGATGCCAGGATAGGCCTTTTGGCCCATACAGATAAAGCCTTTATATATGTGTGCATGTGCATGTGTAGGTACATGCACACACCCACACATGCTCTCACAAAAGTGGGGGAGATAGGGGAAGATACTGTCCCTATCTCTCCCCAGTGTTTTGGAAAACTGCTTTATGCTTGGGGGGAAATTGTGGAAAGAGGAAAGGGTGGGAGAAAGAGATGATCAGGATTCCCTGTTCAATTTAAGGTGCTAGAAGTTTCCCTTTTTCTTGGTGTGGTGGGTTGATCTCCATCATCATCATCATCATCATCATCATCCCATTATTTATTTATTTATTTATTTTAAAAGAGTGTGTGGATGTAGAAATGGGAAGCAGCAGCCCAAGTGATATTAAATGTAGCCGATTGAATCGGTACTAGTTGTCAGATTGGACAAACCTAATCCATTTCATTCATTAAAAAAAATTGGACAAAAATGAATACCAATCTTCCCACACAGTAATAAGTAAATAAATCTGCATGGAACTGGATCAACTCAAATGTAGAAAAACTAGGAAATCCATGAAAATGGATTTGACAAACCTCTCCACTTCTAGTTGGAAAATATGTGAAATGTTGCAAAGACCTTTCAGTAGCAGGTTGTCTGGAGGATTCTGGGAGCTGTAGGGAAAAAAAGAGAAGGAATGTTTCCAAGCCAAATAAATAAGCTTTGCATAGAGAGCTCTTGTAGTACCTTTGAGACTAACTGAAAGAACGAAGTTGGTAGCATGAACTTTTGTAGACTTCAGTCTACTTCCTCAGATGCATTTCAGAAGTAGACTGAAGTCTACAAAAGCTCATGCTGCCAACTTCTTTCTTTCAGTTAGTCTCAAAGGTTCTACAAGATCTCTCTACATAGCGATTCTACAAACATGACTATATCCTTGAATTATAAGCTCTGCATAGTCCACTTGTAAAGGTTGTTGCATCCAAACAAGGAATTTCCTAAGTCTGGAGGCAATTCAATATGAATTTTTCAACTAGTGTTCACTCTAAGATGAGAAAGTTAATAATGTTTTTAAGGTATAATTCCTTCATGCAAACTGCTTGCAGCCAAAATGAATATTCCATGAGATTTTTGCTTTTCCTTGTTGCCCAATCAAAGGTTTGTTCCACCTCCTTCATTCAGCCATCGAATGAGCCACCCAGATAGAGTCTGCTTCTGAACATTTGCCTTTAGCTTCCTCTTTTATCTCACTTTCTCCATCTCCAGTATTTAATTGTCTACCTCAAATGGATATTGTGAGGAGTAATTAGTTAATGTTTGTGCTATGCTTTGGAAATGTCAAGTGCTACTGTATTTTTTTTATTTTTAAAAATGTATTATTAAATGCCTGAGGGTTTTACTGTCTTTCTCACAATGGAACAGAAAAGAAGCCCTTTACGTGTGAGATGAGGTAACTTTAAATTGTTCTTGATATTCATTAAAACAAAACAAAACAAAACAGCAAATGTAAAGCATTGGCAACACCTTATTCATATAGCCAACACCCTAGCACCCCACCTCCCAACCTAACCAACACTAGTTGTTGAGTTTCACTAATTTGAGCTTGGTATTTCATCATCCCATGGGTTATTTGAGTAAACAATTGATCCAGGACTAACATGTAAACATGGAAAGAGGGGCAAAGGAGACAACAGGGTGGGAGAATGAGGATGAAACAGGATGATTGTGTAATGGAATGAGGACTTGTGGGGTCAATGACCAAGAAAGACTAGAACCATTAGACCAGGGGTAGGCAACCTTTTGGAGACCTGGGCCAGTCCCCCGAAGTCCAGGTCTCCACTGAGCTGAGGAGGGGGGGAATGGTGGCACACGTGCTCACTCGCTGCTGTCATTTTGATTTCCAAAATGGTGGCCACAACTCGTTTGTGCATGCGCAGTACTCCTGCGCATGCAGAAACATGACACGGCCGCCATTTTGAAAATCAAAATGGTGGCCGCAGTGCACGTGGCCGCATGGATGACAAAACGTGTGGCGGCACGCGGCGGTGGCGGTGGAGGCAGGGGTCTGCCTGGGCCGATAAGTCCGGTGACCTGGGCCAGAACCAGCCCGGGGGCTGTAGGTTGCCAGCCCCTGCATTAGACCTAGGGATAGGGAAGGAATAATAGAATCATAGAATCATAGACTTGGAAGAGATCACAAGGGCCATTCAACCCTTTGTCATGCAGGACACAATCAAAGCATTCCTGGCAGATGGCCATCCAGGCTCTGCTTTAAAAATTCCAAAACAACAAAAAAGTGAGAGATTTGAACTGTACCATACTCTGAGGCAGTGGATTCCACTGTTGAACCACTCTCACTGTCGAGAAGTTTTTCCTAATATTTTGGTGGACTCTCTTTTATTGTAGCTTGAATCAATTATTCTGGGTCCTAGTTTCTGGAGCAATGGAAAACAAGCTTGCTCCATCCTCAATATGACATCCCTTCAGATATTTAAATAGAGCTATCATGTTACCTCTTAAAGTTCTCTTCTCCTGTATAGCTCCTCGCTTGGTGTGTGTGTGT
>CM034708.1:210698980-210712572 GCA_020142125.1 Phrynosoma platyrhinos | reverse complement strand
CAAAAAAGTCTGCAGTTGTTTCATAGATAGTACATGGGATTAGGAGCCCACATGGTGTAGTGGTTTGAATGTTGGACTACCACTCTGGAGACCTGAGTTTGATTCTCCACTCTGCCATGAAATCCACTGGATAAACTTGGACAAATCACATACTCTTAGCCTCAGAGGAAGGCAATGGCAAATCTCCTCTGAACCAGTCTTGCCAAGATAACCTCAGGATAGGGGTTCACCTCTTCTCCGCTGCTGCTTCCTCCTCCTGCCTCACGCCACACCACGCCACCCCTTCCTTGCCCTCTTCTCCTCCTCCTCTGACTTGGACTTCTTCTCTTCCTCCTACTCCAGCCTCGTGCCGCGCCACCCCTTCTACCTCCTCCTCCTCCACCCGGCGTATAAGATGACCCCCGACTTTGGAGAAGATTTTCCTGAGTTAAAAAGTAGTCTTATATGCCAGAAAATACTGTATTTGCATTTTAGGATCTTTTCTAGGACTTTCATAGCTGCCCTCCCCATTCTTCTCCTAGTTTATTGGCTGCAGTCTCCATTCTGATCAAGGTTTGATCCCAGATATGAGAACTCTTTTTCTATTTCTATTTCCTCATTGTCTAGTTTGAATGTGTATAAGTGCTCTGTGGTCATTATTGTTTTCTTTATCTTCAACAGTAAGCCTGCCTTTGCACTTTCTTCTTTGATCTTCCTTAGTAGTTGTTCCAGGTCTGGGAGGTTTTCTGCTAGTATTATGGTGTCATCAGCATATCTCAGATTGTTGCTATTTCTTCCTCCTATTTTGACTCCTCCCTCTTCCATGTCCAGGCCTGCTTTCCTTACAATACGTTCGGCATACAAGTTGAATAGATTCTCATATTTGGAAGTCTGAATGATTCCTAAGCCTGACTATTCCCATCTTATTTTTACTGGTATCTAGTTCTTAGTCATGTTGTGAACTATGGGGGTATGGCAGGATATACAAGAAGGAAAGAAACAAACAGTAGGGGTTTTTTTGTTTCTTGTTTGAAAACATAGACATGTAACAATAGGATAAGAAAAAGAAGATATTACCATGCATGTCCAAATAATTTACATTGACAGCAATACCTTGGCAAACTTGTGAAGTGTCATTTGGGGGAGCAATATAAATACCAGTTGCTTTAGGCTATATTTCAAAGAAAGGAATGAGCAAAACCACCTCTGAGTCTTCCTTGCTTAGGAGATTCCTACAAAATTCATGAGGTTTCATAGGAAGACATGTGACTGGAAGGTGCATGCATGCACATAAATTTAGGTGACTCCTGGTTATTTTATTTTAAATATCAAGAAAAGAAAAGAAAAGAAAAGAAAAGAAAAGAAAAGAAAAGAAAGAGAGTTTGTGCAACAGCCAAGGAAACAATCTGAAGTGTTTCAGAAACTCTCGTTTTTATTCACTTTGCAAAAAATTGTGCTCAGTTGAGCTGCCAGTCACTGTTACATTTCCATTTCCAAGCTATTAATTAAAACCCTAAATCAGGTTTCTTTCTTGATTGTTGCCAGCAGGCGATGGTTGCCATGGTGACAGAAGGATCAGTAGAATTTGGGGAGGAGGCGAAGGGACCGACAGGGAAATGAGCTTTCTTTTTTTTCTTTTCTTTTTAAAATCTGATTGAAACATAAGGGAAGGTCTGATGGAGCAGGCTTGGTGATAGAAGCCACCAGAGTACATCCCACCAGCAGCAGAAGCAGAATGGAGAAATGGTTTTTCAAAACTGGAATGTATGAGGAGATGGCTACTTGATGGAGTTGTGTGTCTCCAAAATTGGAGGATGAAATAAGGGATAGTTATGGAACCTAACCTTGCAAATTCCAAAGAAGGTTAATCGAGGCCACCCTATCATTAGAGCTTGTCGTTGTGTGCCTTCAATTTGTTTCTGACTTATGTAGAACCTAACATGAACCCGTTACAGGGTTTTCTTGGTACAATTTGTTCCAAGGATATTTGCTTTTGCCTTCCACTGAGGCTGAGAAAGTGTAACCTGTCCAAGGTCACCCAGTTACCATTGCCGAGCAGGGATTCAAACTCTGGCCTCCAGAGTCCAATGCTCAAACATCACACTGTCTCTCACCAACTCACATTGAAGCTGGGGTGAGCAATATGTGGCCCTCCAAGCCTGTTTTTCCAGCACTCTTCCCCTCCATGTTCATAAAATGCCTCAGGGATGGAACAAATATTAAAATATTCAAAAATATTTGGGGGAAAAAAGTTTAAAGTGTGTTTGCATTGAGAAATGCAGAGGATCTTGGATTGACAAGAATCTGTGCATAAAGAAGAAGTTATTCTTTATAAAATTTGTACATTCTTTCCTCCCACCCCCACAGAAAACACCATTTTCCATTTCAGATTTTTTCTTTCCAGAACTGGCATTTTCTGCACAGGAAATATGTCTGTGTGGAAATACCATTTTTTCTGCATTAAAAATGTCATTTCTTAGACTGAAAACACACACACAGAAATATATATCATGTGTGAAATTTGTGCAGAATAAATCCCAGACTGTGAATAGTTTTTCCAAACTGTGCTGTGCTGTAAGACTTTCTTGAGGGAGGAAGGAGGTTCCTAAAATTAGTCCTTGCTTCCCTTGAGAATTACATTATCAAGGAATTATATCTTTACTTTCCTGGAAGCCTTCATGGGTGTGTCCATATTAGCTCTTTGATCTCACTTTAACCATCTTGGCTGAACCCTATGGAATCCTGGGATTTGTATTTTTCTGAAGGAAGTAGAATAATCTGACAGAGACCCCTACAACAAGAGCCTAGTTCAACAACCTTTCATGCAGGAATGCACAACTAAAGGGGGTTGCAGACTGCCAGAAATAGTGCAAATTGAGTCCACTTTTAGGGTTAGGGTTAGTGCTAGGGAATCATGGGAATTGTTTTTTTTTTCTGAGACATTGAGCCTTCTCTGTCAGAGAGCTCTGGTGCCACAATAAAATACAGTTCCCATGATTCCCTAAACCTAACCCTAACCCTAAAAGTGGACTCAATTTGCACTATTTCTGGCAGTCTGCAACCCCCCTAAATCACTCTCAAAATATGTTCATGTAACCTCTGTTTAGGGATTTCCGAAGGAGGAGAATCCATCATCTTCTGTGGCAGTCTGTTCTACTGTCAAACCACTCTTACCATCAGGTTCTTCCTATCATTTTTCATGTAATCTGGATCCATTGGTTTGTGTTCTGGGGCTAGTCTAAATGATTAAAATACTCCTCATTCCAGTTGAAGGGAATGTGATCTGACCACACACAGTTCCTAGGAGTTCAGGCTTTTTGTGTGTGGTGGGAACTCCTTGAACTCAGCAGAAAAAAAAAAAAAAAGACCATGGTTTTTACTGGAGTATCCATGGAAATCCACAGACATGTGCATTATCTCATGTGTGGGAGCACATTTTTGGCAGTGGGAGGGGGAACTGATGTGAATAGATGTGAATTTGCACAGGGAAGTAAATACAATTAACCATCAGTGTGAATGTGAGAAAATATGCAGCAATGCACTTAATACACTTAGCTGTAGACTGAACAGCAGAAAGCAAGCCTATATGGAAGGAGACAAGCCAGAGTTCCCAATTTGCTCTTCAGAAATGATTTAAAGGAAACAATTGTCTTGCCTTCTGATGAAATGGATAGCAAAAACTGTCAATTAAAAGGAATGTATATCATCATCATCTTCATCATCATCATCATCATCATCATCATTTATTTATATTGTGTCCCCCCCCTCCAAAGTTGGAACACAAGACAGAAAATACAATTTAAAAAAATACAATTAAAACATACTATTTGGGCACACAGACCTTCTTTCTGGTGGCGCAGTGGTTAAATGCCTGTACTGCAGCCACTCACTCATAGACCACAAGGTTGCGAGTTCAATACCAGCCAGGGCTGAGGCTCGACTCAGGCCTGCATCCTTCTGAGGTCGCTAAAATGAGTACCCAGCTTGTTGGGGGGCAATCAGCTCACAGTTGTAAACCGCTTAGACATCCCATAGCATGATATGAAGTGGTATATAAATAAGCTGCTTTGCTTTTCTGCTGTCTACTTGGGCCTAGCACACAGATTCTTGAACCGGTTTTCTCTTTGGCCTCCCCAGCTTGCCTTTCTCACAAAGGTACCTACCATGCAGCCATTTTGTCAAAGGATGATCCTTACATAGCAACCATTTTGTGATGGCACCCAGGGCATCTTCATAAAATTATTCATGGGCCCAATGGCCCCTCAAATTTGGGGATGCCCGGCACAGGGCAAGGCTGTAGAGAACCTGAACATTAAACTTATTCTGTTTATCCTCTGAGGAATACAGTTAACCAGGTTGGAAAGAAGGTAATCCAAGACCATTCAATGAGCTTCATAACTAGATATAGATTTGAATTCAAGTCTTCCTAGTTTATTTCCCATATATTACATTTTGTACCCATGTCTCGATGTCAAGTATTGAAGACATGGGGGGAAGGGAGTGATGTGAAAAAAAGTGAAAACATTAGCAACAGCAGAATCAAGCTAATTAAATGAACATTGCCTATAGAAAAGTATTAACCATCTTTCACCTTTACCTAGATATCATAAGCACAGCAACAGTGCTAATCATCAGATACCTCTCTTTGTATTTAAAGCTGGATTATTATCCTCTGATTTATGCCTAATGAAAGGTGGTGTAAAATCCTCCCCCCTTACACATTTTTAAAAAAAGTTTGTGTTCATTGTAACCAGTCTTGGAATTATGGTTGCCAGATTTCAGGGTCTGGCCACAGGCCACCCCTCTGGCTTTTCTTCGCAAACGAAGATTCAGGAAGGACTCATCCCACGCTTTTTGCAAGCGCGCTGATGACTAAAAGGCCAATCTGAGATAAACAAGTCTGGTTGCAGAAAGCACAGCAGAAGATCTCCTTGGGTGATGTTTCAGGGTTGTGATTCTTTCTGCGTTGTCATTTCTCTTCGAGACTTGTTTGGCTTGACTTCTCAAATAAGGCTGCAGCATTGTGGATAGTGCATCTCCATGCCTCCCGATGTGAGGCCAGGGTGGACCATTGTTGGTGATCAATTTGGCTGAGCCTAAGATGTTGTTTCAGGGAGTTCTTGTATTGCTTTTTTGGAGCGCCCCTCTTACGCTGACCCATGGAGAGTTCACCATAGAGTACTATTTTTGGGAGCCGATGGTCCTCCTTCCTAGAAATATGCCCAGCCCAGCGCAGCTGAGTTTTCAATAGCATGGCCTCAATGCTGGTGATCCCTGCTTGCTCAAGGACAGCAACGTTCATCACATAGTCAGTCCAGTGTATATCTAGGATTGTGCGTATACAGCTCTGATGAAAGCGTTCAAGGAGTTGTAAGTGTTGGTGATAGGTGACCCATGTTTCAGACCCGTAAAGGAGAATAGACAGTACAATTGCTCTATACACACTGATTTTTGTGCTTCGCCTCAGGTGTTTGTTATTCCAGACTCTTTTGTAAAGTCTTCCAAATGCGCTGTATGCCTTTGCTAATCTGTGGTCAATCTCTTTGTCAATCTTGGCGTCTGAGGAGATGATGCTTCCCAGGTAGGTGAACTGCTGAACAGACTTAAGTACAGATTTGCCTACAGAAATTTGGGGATGGTGGTGTTTATCCTGTGGTGCAGGCTGGTAGAGAACTTCCGTTTTCTTCAGGTTGACTTCCAGCCCAAACATTTCTGCAGTTGTTGAGAAGCAGGATGTTAGACACTGCAGAGCTGCTTCTGTGTGGGCAACAAGGGCAGCATCGTCAGCGAACAACAGCTCACGGACTAGATAGTTTAGAGTCTTAGTGCGAGCCCTCAGACGGCTTAAGTTAAACAAGCTACCATCAACACGGTAACGTATATAGATGCCGTCTTCTTCTTTGAGCTCTACTGTAGCCCTTTGGAGCATCATGCTGAAGAAGATTGTAAATAAAGTTGGAGCAAGAACACAACCTTGCTCCACTCCATTAGTTATGGTTGCCAGATTTTAGGGTCTGGCCACAGGCCACCACAGGGATCATAAAACACAGGACACTTTCATGCTCACTTAATGATGGCTCATGGCTCACTCACTTCATGTCCTTGTAAATACAAGACTCCTGTCCTTCCTAAATGCAAAATTCACTTTACAAAATTCCTTTGGCAGTTTCCCTTGAAATCTGGATAACCAGAGAGCAGAGGAGCTATGGACCAGTAGTTCCAGAACAAAACAGATTGATGTGACCTTCAGAGAAAACACCAGACCCCATTTCAAAACCCCATTTTACAGCCCATATCCTATCAAGCTCATTTCAGCAACCATTATATGATGAAGGCCTCCCCTAAGTTCCTTCTTTAAAACATCACTTTAAAGCAGTAATCTTTTTTTTCCTAGCTCAAGCATTCTTTTAGGTTTACCCGAGTTAATCAGAATGATCCTAAGGTGTCCCATTTCCAGTGCTCAGAGAGGATAATGAAACTGCTGGCTCAGCTGCGGTGAGACAAGATGGAGTGAAACAAACTTTTCCGATGACAGCCCCTAAAAGGGCTCAATTGGAAATGGGATGCACCTCAAAAGGACAAAAATTTCTGATGTTCTCCATAATTAAAGCTATTAAGAAAGCAGTTTTTAAGAGCATTTTATCTGGCATATCATGGAAGAAAGATCGAGATATGCATAGCAATTAAAGATCAACTTTGATTCTGATAATCCTTTTTAATTGCTTTTTTAATTGTAGCGAATTTTTTAAAACATTTCTGTGAAGTACTCAATGGGAAAAAAGAAGAAAGAAAGGGGGGAAAACACCCTAAAATGCTGATGTAGGGAGATTAGTTAATCAAGATTGCTCTATTTTGTTTGAATAACTAGTAGGAAAACTTTCAGTGGGCAAAGTGTAGAATAATTATTCTGACTAATGTATGGCTCCGTGTAATCTCATCTCACCTTCTGGGAACAATGTAGAACCAATTAAAGCATGGATCATGAAATGTCATACATATCTGACAGCAAGATTCCTTGGAGTTGAGAAAATTAGCTGCAAGTAACTAGATTCTTAACAAATTTTTTAAAAAAACCAAGTCTGTACAAATTTCAGCAAATTTTCACCTTGGGGTGGAATGAAATGGAGCTGGACAAATATATGTGTTTGTGTATTTTTTTTAAAGTTTGTATTATATATCTGATATTAGACCCATAGAATGTCAAATAGATGGCATTGTAAATATATTTAATGATCTTGCATAGGATTAGGAGGGTAAATCCTCAATTATTTTTGTATTCACATGCAGGAATAAATAATTACTACAGTTTTCTCCACACTGCAGGATATATATATATTCCACTCTATTCTGTATTCTGAGGATTTTTTTTCTGTATAGAATATGTGAGGGAACTTTGTGCAAAAGCAAAAATCACATTTTCCTCACAAAATCATGTTTTTTGCACAGGAATGTGTGTATAGAAAATGTGCTTTTATGCAAAAACAACAACTAACTACATGTCTCTCTGCACAGAAAATCCTCTTGGACTCTCTGAGATGTTTGAATACTAGGATAAAACTGCAAATTTGAAATCCAGTTCTGTTTTGTGATGAATTTAGGTAATGTTAAAATATGAAATACTAGCCACTTTAATACAGTGGCCTCAAGTTAATTATTAATACCAACTAGAGTAGGCTCATTGAATCAATGGAAGTTTAATAACTCAATCTTTACACAGGTTGAGAACAAATTTAAGTATATATGCATACTCACATATACAGACAGGGGCATGGAAATGCCCATACACAAGCTAAATATCTTTGCTATTCTACTAAAACAACAACAAAACAATATGTCATTAGCACATTCCCACAGATGGTCTACAACATAATCACAAGTATGTAGGCAAATTGTATTAGTGACAACTGAAGTGTGGCATCAGTATGCAAGCATGCGGAAGATATAGCGAACCAAAAGCAAACATGATACATATTTGTCCCAGCCTGCTTGATGTGATATCACTAAAAACCTGTCAGAACATAGTCTTTTTATGCAACTTTGTACACAAGGTACTTTGTACAGCATGGTACGTGGAGCTCCTGTGGTTTGCAAACCTGAAAACTCAGACCAGTAGACTTCAATGGTATGTCAACAGACTCCTTTATTGGTCTTTTACAGATAAAAACACCACAACTAAAAGTTAAGAATATTTAGGTGTTACCTTGTCTTTTACAATATATCTTTAATTTATTTTTTATGCTTCCTGTTCAGATAAATCTAGGATGCCAAAGTGTGTGTGTGGAGGGGAATAAACAATTTGTCATCTCTTGTTGATTACAGCAATGTCATTCTTACGTTACCTTATATTACCTTAATTTATACAGTGCATTCCTGGACATCCAGTCAATGAACAGTATAAAGGACCTCACATTGAAGCATGCATGTGCACACTCATAGAGACAATTTCACACTAAAGTTCTTGAAGGGTCCTTAAGGCTTTGACAGATGCTATCAGAAACTGGCCATTTGTTTACTATCCCTTTTTCAAATGCCCATTCAGGCACAGCCACATGCCTTGCAGAATGAAATAGCGCACACATTAAGAGCTCATTCCTACATGCATTTAATCTGGTTTGCAAGTCACATTAATACTGGGCCGCTGAATTGATTCATAATACGGAATAAATTTATTTATTTTGAACACCCTCTTGTGGTTTTTTTTTTGAGCATCTTGAGATTTGGCATCTTATTCTCCCTTTTGAACTACTCTGGACCTGTTGAGTTTCTGTCTGTTGCATGTTGAGACTGGCAAACAAACAAACAAACAAACAAACAAAAACAACTAATTCTCCTCCTTCAATTTTCTTTTGCTTGTCAGGCTTAGTGTAATAAGAGCCATCTCGATAGTTGCATCCAAGCTTTGGAACTCCTTTCCTAGAGATGGTAGACTGGAGTTTTCCTGGCAAGATTTATTCAGAAGGAGCTAACCATGGCCTTCCTCTGAGACTGAGAAGTGTGATTTGTGCAAGGTCACTCTGTGGGTTTCCATGGCTGAGTGGAGCTTCAAACCATTGTCTCCACCTCCCGAGTCCCAGTCTAATGCTCAAACCACTACATTATGCTGAATCTCTTATTCAAACTCCTAAATCAGGGGTCATCAACCTACGGCCTGTGGGCCGCACCCGGCCCATCAACCCCTGTCAACTGGCCCCCGGCCAACCCCTTCACACACCGCCGATCCCCGCCGCTGCCACTGCGTGCTCCTGCCACCCCACCGCTGCACGCATCGCAGCTGCCATTTTGTTTGCCAAAATGGTGGCTGCTTGTTTGCGCATGCGCAGGAGTACTTTGATAAGTTTATAGCACTTTGTAAGATAAAAGGTATCCTCCCCCCACTTTAAAACACACGCACACACATCACAATTTTCACTGAAGATCCAGGTAACTCACACCTGGCGCAGGAGCGTGAGTACACGCGCCACCATTTCCCCTCCACCCAGCTCGGCGGAAGACCTGAGGACCAGCGACTGGCCCTAGGTATGTGAAGATTGCCGACCCCTGTCCTAAACCATGCTAAATAATTTCTAATTTTGACAGGCTCCTAATCATAACCTTAACAGACTACACCAGGGGTAGGCAACCTTTCCCCTTTAAGGGCTGAGGGACTTCAGCTCCCAGAAGCCTCAGCCATGTTGGCCAATAGTCCCATGTTGGCCAATAGCTCCTGGGATTATGGGAGCTGAAGTCCCTTGGTCCTTAAAGGGGAAAGGTTGCCTACCCCTGGACTACACCCTCACTTGCTTCTCAGAGAGCCAGACTTTAATGTAAACCAGCAAGCTTTATTCAGAAGCCAAAGTAGTTCACAGTATGACAATGTTGTTAGGACTGAAGCAACTCAATTACACAGTATAAGAAAAACACAAAGCCATTTCGCAGTCTCAAACCTCATTTCTCCTTATATGAAAAAATTCCTTTTCCCAGACCTTCCCATTTTTTTCTTTGTTCCAGACATTTCCATGGAACTGACCTTGGCAGTTCCTGGTGTCTATCATTTCCCCTTCCCATCTGCTTGTTACTCATCCCCAGGACTATTCCCCTTCCACCCAGAACCACCAAAGGAACGACATATCCCAAATAACTAACAAGCTTGGCAGGAACTTTGTAGGACCTAGATTCTGACAGTGGGCCAAGTTGGCTAAGGTTCATGAGATCTGAAGTCCAAAACAAATGGAGGACCAAAGGAACCACTGCTCTAAAGGTAGGTTAGTGGACATCATCCATTATGGTAGACCTCTGACGATCATAACTATTATGATCATAATTATGGTGACAGTATGGGATCTTAGCCATAGCATTTAATTAAGGTTCAAAATCACAACAAGATTTTTCTCTTTCTTTATTAACAGAAAGGAAACTTTCCAGAAAACTTTTATTCCTTTATAGATAGGAAGTATAAATTTGATAAGATTATGGCATTTTGTAAGATAAAAGATATCCCCCCCCACTTTAAAACACACACACACAAACACACACATGTCACAATTTTCACTGAAAGTCGAGGTAACTCACACCT
This sequence comes from Phrynosoma platyrhinos, assembly GCA_020142125.1. NCBI lineage: Eukaryota > Metazoa > Chordata > Lepidosauria > Squamata > Phrynosomatidae > Phrynosoma > Phrynosoma platyrhinos. The sequence continues at coordinate 210,702,041 of CM034708.1, read as the reverse complement.
GGGTTCTTAAGGGAGTGTCAGCCTGCAAAACAATTAAATCCCTCAGTAGTTAGTTGCCTATTGTGCCTCCAACTTGAGACAGTGTCACTGACTTAACCTTGTATAATGTTTGCAGTGTTGCAGAAAGTACTGTTCTCCCGTCCCCTTTTTAATTTTTTCCCTCCCTTTCCCTAAGCAAATCCCCATAACAAATGAAGATACACTTGAAGACTGGATTACATAGGCTGTTAGATTTGCATGCCAATGTTTACTTTAAATGGAGGGAGGGAGGAATACTTCTGAGAATTCAAATACTATGTCTAAAGTATTTCCAGGCTATTGCTCTGCATGTATTTGTCTTGGCACTCACTTCCCTCCCAGAGTGGATATGAAATATTTTTTGAATGAGAGATGAATAGTGTTGAGTTAAAGTAGTTGTCTATTGATCCTGCATTTAGCATCTGTTGACTTAGAGTTTGCAGTTTGAAATAATGTGTGTGTGTGTTGTGGGGTGGGTGGGTGGGTGAGTGGATGTATGAGTGTCTTTGTATGTTTCAACCAAAAGCACAGAGTCCTCTTTATTGACAGTAAGATGTCAATACATTAGGAATTGTCAATGGTTGACCTGGAATCATGGGGGAATAATAGCCGTATAATTGTAAGGTGTGAATGAACAAACCCCTGAAAGACCAAGGGCCCATTCACACTACACAGTTAAAGCACTATTATTTCACATGAATTGCTATAGTGCCATCCTATAAAATTCTAGGATTGGTAGTCTAGTTAGGCACCATTAGTCTTTTACTGAAAATTATAAATGCCCCTCTCTGAACTACAAATTCATAAAATTCTATAGAATTCTATAGGAAGGAACAATGATAGTTAAGGCACATCCAGAGTAATGGAAAATTATTTCCAATTTTATGTGGGATTAAAATAAACCAACCTTCGGAGTTGGTATAGAAAGGCTCCGAGTATACTGGGAGCTGACAGAAAATATTCTGGGATTTTAAAAAAGTGTAGAGATCTCCAAAATAAAATTGGAAAAAAAGAGGAACAAAACCTGGGGCTGAAGAGTCCTGGTGGCACAGTGGTTAAATACTGGTACTGCAGCCACAACATTGTGAGCTTGATTCCAGAGGGCTCTAGGTTGACTCAGCCTTCTATCCTTTTGTAGGTCAGTAAAATGAGTACCTACCTTGTTGGGGGCAATTGTCTAACACATTGTAAACCTCTTCGAGAGTTCTTAGTTCACTATGAAGTGGTATAGAAATGTAAAGTACTATTGCTATTGCATGAACCAGAATATTCCAGGAATGTTCTCAAATATTCTGGTCCTGGAGCTGCCCTGACATCCCCCCCATTACCAAGGCACTCTGTTATGACTCTTGGGGTTATTCACATATGTGTCCCACCTGCCACCACCACCATGGGTCACTCATTCTAGGGTCAAACCAACCATCCCTGGCATCCCAATGGAGGGCTCTGGATTTTCTGGGAAGAACAAGAGCAAAAGATGAAGGTTTATTTAAAAATGATGTAAGGACACAGCAGGTTCAGTTCTGAACTGGCCAGACATTATCCAGACAGTTTGCACCAAAACTAGAAATTTGGCCCTGCATCATCAGGACTATACACTGTGTGAATAAGTGAAGGATGTTTTATTTGGTCCATGCAGGCTGGGCCTGGGACCTTCTGGTCTTTTTAATCAGTTTGCATGCACCCTTAAAGTAGAACAATAGTGCTATATTTCTGCATTATGGATGGGCCCTTGAAAGCATCATACCATGATCTGTGAAGCCATGATAAGCAAAACTTGTGATTATCACAGTCACACAACCATGAAGACCAAGAACATGGGCATCAACTCCTCATGGCCATCCCTAAACATTTTAGTGCCTCAGCCACAAGACAATACAGTACAGAAACCAACAGGAAAGGGGATAGTGCTCTCTGAGCTATCTGAGGACAATAGCCTGATTTGATAGTTACACAGCCCCAGATAGAACAACTTTTTTTAAAAAAATGTGATTTTTCTTTTATCCCACCTCTATGGCTTGAAAAAACAGAAAAAAGCAGTGGTTTCACACCCACAACTCTCTTATGACTGCCAACCCCCCAGAATCAAGGAAAAAACAACAATGGATGTGTGATGATGTTACTTCCAGTCATGTCAAGTGCAGTGGAATGGCCCCAGGGAGGCATAGGTAGGTGGGAAATGGATATAGGAAAGATTCCATGGCATACATTGCAGAGTTCATTTCTTTGAGGAAGAGAGGGATGGCCAGGGGTTCAAGAAGAAAAGCTTGGGTGTGGTGGGAGACTACCTGATATCTGTGATTTTCATAGTGCGACTCTGCTGCAATCTATTATTTCCACCTGAAAGCTGGCAGATTTTTCTTAGTGACCTGGCCTAAAGCTTCTGCTTTTTGTAATACAATTCTAATAATAATCATGCCAGTGCTGGAGAAAATTATGGCATAAATTCTATTGTTAATCCCGAATAGACTATACTGGCCCCTTGGTATCTCCTGAGGTTTGATCCCAGGAATCCCATGGGTAACAAAAATCATGTATGCTTAAGTCCCGTTATATACAATAATAAAGGGTGCCCTTTATATAAAACGGCAAATAGCAAGGTTTGCTTTTTGGCATTTTTTAAAAATATAGTTTAGAGCCATGGTTGGTTGAATCTTTGAATGCAGAATCGATGAATATGAAGGGCCAATGATATTGCCATTATATTACTTGAAACCACCTATGCATTGACTCATCATTCAACTATTGATTCAAGGAATCAATACTAGTTCAGACTAACCAACAGGATTCCAAGCTTACGTGTTATTAAAATACAAGTAATACAAGTTATGTATGTGGTTTGATTTGTAGACCAACATGGACAGACATTTTTATTTTTACTTTCCACATGAATGGAGCATCTTCAGTTCCATTTCTTAGATCTCTGATCCCTCCCTCCAAAATTCATTATTTGACAGGGGATCAAATTAAGATTCAATCCTTTTTAAAAATATAGTTTAGTTTTGGCCAGGACAGGGGAAGGAGGAGGAGGAGGCTCTCCAGG
>CM034708.1:210664561-210679028 GCA_020142125.1 Phrynosoma platyrhinos | reverse complement strand
TTAAATGCTCTCTGAATCCAGGGTGGAGTGGAATGGATATACATGTGACTCCCTAAATATAGAATAGGCTTGGAGACGTTGGATGGCATCCTATTGATCAGACTGAGGTGGATTTATAATGTCGCACAATGCTGTTTTTAAAGTCTGCATACTGTCTTTTAAGGAACCTAAATGCTTTAATGTTTAATGTTTTATCAACGGTGTTCTTAAATTTATATTAACCCTTTACTGAATCTTTTGTACAGTTGTAATCTGAATTGTTTTTAAATACAGCTGGCCCTCTGTTTTTGTGGGGGATCCATTCCGGACCCCTCCCCCCGTGAAAATGGAGATTAGTGAATAATCAGGAACCATAGGCTTGAATGGGGTGCACCCCATTGAATTAAACAGAGGTTGCCCCTCTGTGAATATGCAAAATCACAGACTTGAAGTCCACGAGAATGGAGGGGAAGCTGTATGCTGTTAGCCACCTTGAGTCTCATTACCATCAGGGCATAAATCATCATAATCATCACCATCACCATCACTATCATCCAAACAGGAGTAGACCACTGACACAATTGCTGAGTTGTTGTTACTCCTACATGTGTCACTAACTAGATGCTAGCCAAAATCTGCTGCCTGGGGAAGGGGTCTTCTAATAGAAAGACTGGTGCTGACATCAATTTTTGATTCTTCTCTGCCTCCCCAGGACCTGATTGCCTTCATCTATGATGTCAGCCATGTCCACAGATCCTTGTTTGCTTGCTTGCCTCATCCTGATCCAGAGCATGGTCAAGGCCTGTCAAACTTTGCTTAGCTTACCTGTGAAAAATTCATGCCCTGGGAAACTAAAATCTCGTATTAAAACATGAGTTTTACAATCTAGATTTTCCACCTGTTTGATTCATAACAGCACCTTTCCCAACATGAAGGTGGATTCATAGATTTTCATTGCAGATGAAAGCCACCCTTCCTCGGCTATGCAAAGCACAGAAGCTAATTGTTACAAAGTTATTAAATTGTTAATGCTCCTTTTCATAATATCTCCTAATGCCAAAGTGTCTCTGGAGGCAACAAGACAACTTACCTGCCAACATTGACATTTCTATAACCAAATCAATATTTCAAATGCTTCCTGCTATTAATCTGATGTTGATTTGAATTTCAGAATGTAACAGATGATTCAATTAGAACAAACAAACCAACAAACCAAAGAGGCTGAGAATAATTACTCTGTTTATTCTTCTCCTTTCACGATAAGGTGGATTCTGACAAGATGAACTGTGTTTCCCAACCCTCCAGCCTGTCTTAAGGTGGCAATTGATCTTAGGAGTTACAGGTTTTGTTTGCATTTTGTAAGTCTCCCAGTGAAAATGTATGACTTTGATTAGAGATGTTAAGGAGACTCCAGGTTATAAAAAACCAGATTCCTCTAATTTTCTATTCCTCTGGCTTGGAATCTGTACACAGTTTCTTTCCCTTTTATTAAAGAGGGGGTGCATATATTATCTGCATAGGAATAAGTCTAACTTATCAATGATTAACATTCAGAGAGCCTTAAAAATAAATTCCACACAGCACCTTTTCATGGAGAATCAATCACATTGACTGAAGCACCTACATTGTTCATAGCCTTATTATGGCCTTGTGGAAACTTTTATAGGCCCAATCTCTGTTTTACTAAGGGGACTAAGAAATTCCATATTGAAAAAGGAGTTCTACGCAGATTTGAGGAATCAGCACCCTGAAGATCTAAAGCTTGGAAAAGTTACTTTGGGGAACCAAAGCTTCCCTAATTGTCCATTGACCATCCTGCTGAGACATTACAAGAGATGTAGTCTTGTAATGGTGATATGATAGCCGTGTTTAAATATTTGAAGGGATGTCATATCGAGGAGGGAACAGGCTTGTTTTCTGCTGCTCCAGAGACTAGGACCCGAAACAATGGATGCAAGCTGCAAGAAAAGAGATTCCACCTCAACATTAGGAGGAACTTCCTGACAGTAAGGGCGGTTCGAGAGTGGAACACACTCCCTCGGAGAGTAGTGGAGTCTCCTTCCTTGGAGGTCTTTAAGCAGAGGCTGGATGGCCATCTGTCAGGGATGCTTTGAATGGGAGTTCCTGCATGGCAGGGGGTTGGACTGGATGGCCCTTGTGGTCTCTTCCAACTCTATGATTCTATGATTCTATGATTCTAGTTCAAAACAGTTACTTGTCTAAGCAATTAATATATAGAAGGATTTTGTAGCACCTTTGAGACTAACTGGGAAAAAAAAGATGTTTGTAGCATTAGCTCTCATAGACTTTAGTGTGCTTCTTCAGATGCGTATAGTGGAGTGGATGCCAAGGACAGAAAGGAATGCAGGAATTTAACCAAAGAAAACTAAAAAGAAATGTTGGCTACTGCAGAACCAGTCAGCATGAATAAAACCCATAGGTTTGCAAAGGGCTCCCCACATGTAGGTCTCCAGGAATGACATTCCATTTCTTGCACTTGTTGAAAAAGAAGATCTTTGTATCCGGGCAAGTTTCTTGAAGAGGTTGATGGATTTTCCACCTCATTCAGTAAATGTGGTGCTTTCCATAGTGGTAGAATTTAAAGATATAGCTGTGTTAGTCTGTAGAATTATTATAGAGAGATTTTGTAGCACCTTTGAGACTAACTGGAAAAAAAAAGATGTTTGTAGCATTAGCTTTCATAGACTTTAGCCTACTTCTTCAGATGCTTATGGTGGAGTGGAAGCCATGGACAGACAGAAGTGCAGGAGTTTAACTGAAGAAAACTGAAAAGGAATGTTGGCTACTGCAGAACCAGTCAGCATGAGCAGAACCCATGAGCTCTACTTGATACGTAGTTTTGCAAAGGGCTCCCCACACGAGCAATGTTAGAGCACCATGTCCCAGATTCAAATCAATCCTGGAAAATGCCAGAGACTACCAGGTCTTGCATAGTCTGGTGTATAGTGATTACCTCACTGTATGCTAGAGCCTTGATTCCCCACCACCATCTCTTGCATCCTCTGGTATTCTCATGAGTCATTCTTGTTCCTCGTTCTATTGAGAATCATGACAGAATCCATGCTACCTTTCAGACATAGGTCATCATGCAGATGTAACATAAGAGTTCTACAGACAGAACTATGCCTTGTTTCCTGTCTCCTCTTGCTGTAGAACTACCTTCTTTAGGAAGCTTAATGCATTAATTTTAAAACAGGCTTACCTGATCCAGATTAAATTTTAAAGCAGGTGGCATCCTGAAATTATCAGAAGGATTTAGCTGCCGAAATCATCGCCCAGGTCCATCCCAGGTCCCTCCCTGCTCCCAGGGGCACCCAGTGTGCCTCTTTTTGAAGCTGGACGTTTTTCGGCTTAAGAAAATGGCTGCCGGAGTGGCCCTGGAAGTGGGGATGGACCCGGGTAGTGATTTTGATGGCTAAACCATTTTGATAATATCAGGATGCTGCCCGCTTTAAAATTTAATCCAGATCAGATAAGCTGGTTTTAAAATTAATGCAATAAACTCCTAGGTTGTCTGCCTCTGACATGGCCATATAGTGGCCAGTGGAGAGCAGGGGATATCTGAGAAGTATCTGCTAAGGCTCTGTCTGCATTGGACAGGATACTCCAGGGATTGGAGTATCCTGGCCTTGGCTCCCACTAATATGTCAGCCCTCTCTTCTGATATTGAGTAGATGCTTGCATGTACATTCCATTGTGTTGATCAGACATCCACTGCTACAGTTTGGCACTTCACTCTGAGGTCAGAATGTGGCACCCAGTGATGACAGTGATGACAACAGAGATGGTGCCTCTTCCGTTCCATGTACAAAAGCTAAGCAGACTGGGAGCTGAAATTTTCCTAAACACTATGAGAGGGAAATATCCTCCACTGCACCCAAAGATATCAAGTAGCTTAAGAAATGCTGGGCAGTCTATGTGGCACGAAGGTCTCTTCTCTGTCACCTTACTGCCATTTCCCCCCTGATGTGGCTACCTCCTTCTGCATAATGACTCCCATTTTATCTCTGCTTCGTTTCTGAGAAGTTGGAGAACTACTTTTCTAACCTTTGAAAGCCATGCAGTGTCCTCCCACTACTCCCATCTGCATAATAAAGATAGACCAACCCATCTGACAGTGCATATTCATATGCCCATATAAATTTATATTGGCATTGCATACATACAAGTGAGATAAACAGAGCAGTCATCTTCATAATAATGATATCAGAAGAAAGAAAAGGTAATGGATGGCATGGCACTGGATGACATCCAGTACACATCTGATAGGATAGAATTGAGAGGTTTTCTATGCACAATGGGAAAGACTATTTTATGCTGAAAATAAATAAAAAAAACCAAGGGATGATAAGTAAAGATCCCTCCCAAAAGAGAATAGAAAAGTGAATTTGCCTTCATTTTTCTTTTGGAGAGATGTTGTTTTTCTCATTAAAACAAGGAGTGACATTTTCAAATTGTACACTGATAAAACTTGTGACAAGAGAAGTAAAATATGTCATTATTCACAAGGTGTACCCCATATCATTCTGAAGCATAATGGTAAATAAATGCTTCTTTATCTTTTGTGGTTATATGGATGTATGCATACTTTATAATTTTCTTTTTTAAAAAAACAGCCATAATGTGGATGGTTCTTTTCAGAGCCGGTTATACATGTTTTGGTTTTTTGAGGTGTATTTTTGTTTTGCTAATTTCTTCCATCATGTCAGGTTTTCTACCTCAATGTGGTGTATGTTGAAGAAAAAAGACATTAATACAAAAAACTACGTGGATGTGGCATTCTGTAGAAAATGTCTCACTCGTGCTGACTTGTTACCTGATTGCAGAGAAAGTTCAAGTTCAGGACACTGATGTGGAGGAAAACTGTTGTGCATCTAATTCCAAGTTACATGGTGCTGCCTAAATACTGAAGTTGGCACCAGAGTAAGGATGCAAGGCTGAATAATTTCCATAGTTGTGTCTCTGCTGGGGGAGAAAACAAATATTGCTGTGCAGTTTTCAGATGGTATTCACACATCCTGAAGTGTTCGATGGAATTAGTCCCCACAGAAATGCACATTGTACAGTACGAAAAGAGAAATTAAGAAAAGAGGGTTAAAAGAAGCTATTATTATTTGAGTTCTCAGGCCAGGAAGTGTTCTTTTTTAATTTATGCTATTTAAACCATTTTAAGCAAATTTATTATATAATATTTAACATTGCAAATGAAAAAAATTATGTGTGTGTGTATGTATGTATGTATGTATACACACACACAATGTTTTTTTCATTTGCAATGTTAAATATTATATAATAAATATCTCACTATAGTTATATGGGCTACAAAAGGAAATATAAGAAAACAGAAAGTAAGAAGTGGCAATAGAGCATGAAAGAATGCTTGTCAAGAAGAAGATGGAAGAAGACAAAGATGGAAAAGTTAAGAAGGTAATATAAGTCTATTTTAGAATACTAAGTGATTGATAGTATTATACTGTTACATTGGCAAGAGAAAGAACTGAGGGCAAGCTGTGTTTGACTTTATATTTTATGGATTGTATATTTGGAAATGGAATAAAGATATATTTTTAAAAAAGAAATGCACATGGTTTTTCTGCAAAACAAACAAACAAAAAACAACAACAACTCAGAGCTTTTTTTCAGAGAGAACATGTTTCCTATACCAAAATTCATGACCACATTTTGTGCAGAAAAAAATAAAAATAAAAATATTTCTGATTACTACTCAAAAAATGCTTCAAGATGTGCAAATATGAGCAGGAAACTATGCAAAGGTTTTGGTGCTGGGTTCTTTCCAACAGAATTTGTTGATTGCTGGAAAATCCTTGTCAGGTAATAAATATCAGTGAATATTCTTTCCTTCTCTTTATCAGAGACCTCTCTCTCTCTTTTTAAAAAAAATATATTTTATTGAAATATAAGTTTTGGTATTATAAAACAACATGTATGGGAAAACTACAAATACAAACTGACTACACAAACTAATGCACTACACAAAATAAAAATATAACAAGGAGAAAAGGGAAATGTGTTTGAGTTCTGGCATGAACTGCTAAAGGGAGAATTCAGAGATATAGTTTTGTTAATCTGGAATATCAGTATGCATCTGAAGAAGTAGAACAAATCCATGAAAGCTTATGCTACAACTTATTTTGCAGTTAGTCTCAAAGATGCTACAAGATGCCTTTGCATACTATCACTTTCTGATGGTTACATAAATCAAGTTGCTCTTCTTCCTTTAAATATATACTCAAAATGTAAAATCAATGATCAACCCTCCCATTCTTTTTTTATGTTAACAGATCTCTCTAATCACTTTTGTCCACATCAGAGGCCCTTCTCTGAATCTGATGAAGTGAGGTGGGTGCTGCTGAGTGGTGGCTTTCATTTTGTGGTGCCCCACACATAGAGTGCCTTACCAGCATAGGGAACTCCAACACCAAACACTTTTTAAAAAATTGACCCATGCTTTCTAGCATGGATGGTAGGGCGGTTTTGTTCTAGTGGAGATAATTTTATAAATCTCCTTGGATTTTGCTGTTCTTCTGTATTTTTATTTTACATGGATTTCAATAAACAAAAACTTGATATCCCCTTGGATCTTAACAGGGCAGTTTTAATGCTATGTGCAAGAACTGCATGTTTTCTCTGACATTTATTCAGCACTGAGGGACATGAGTATGAGTAGAGTGGCATTCATTTCTACATTAGACCATAAGAATGTTAAAGTTTGACACCACTGAAGAATTAATGAAGTTTGACACCACTTTAACTGCCATGGCACAATGGTATGGAATTCTGGGATTTGTAGTTTTGTGAGATATTTAGCCTGTGGTACCACAGCAAATTACAGCTCCTAGAATACCATATCATTGAGCCATAGTTGTTGAAGCAGTGAGAAGCTGCATTAATTCTGGATACACATTTGAAACACAGATTGTGTTCCCAAATCCTGATACCCAACCACAAGATAGCCTCATATATCATGTGAACATTTCATTTTATTATTTCATTTCATTGTATTTCATTTCATTTTATTAATGAAATTCATTATTTATTAATGAATCATTAATAACCTAGATTTCACATGTCTCAGATCTTACACTTTGTACTTTTTGAATATTCTGATTATTCTCAAATATTCTGATATATAAAAATGTATTTTGAAATTCATATTATTAAAGAACACACATTTCAAATGGATTTTTGGAAAACCACTATTGTGGAATTGGGAATGGGCAGACTTCAGAGTGAACATACATGTAAGTACCATAGAATAGGAATGAGTATTTGCCCTTCTGTACTGCACATATATCAGCCTGAATCCTACTGGTTAGTCCCAAGTAGAGTAGACTCTGCACTAATGGGATTTATTTATGTGTATACTCACTATTCAGTAATTGATCCCATGGTTCTACTCTAGTTTGACTAACCAATATAATTCCAGCCATTATAGATCAATGATGTTGAAACTGATTTCTGTTTCTAACACCTTTTGACACAACCAGCGACCAGTTTTGCTCACATCACCAAAATGCTTGACACTGTTAACCTCAGAATTTCCTGGCTTCTGTACTTTGAATTTCATCCTGTGGTTAGAGCTATGCTTGAGAACTAATAAGTGGAAACACCCTTTTTCATGAAGATAGGAAGTGCTTATCAAAGCATACAAGGTACCCACAGAAATTGTACCTCATTTCTTTTCTTACAGAAATAAATGGCAGTTTTGTTATTAGCCATCCCACCTGTTTCTTCTTTGATGGAATTCACTATACCTATTTCTTCCTGTGGTGTTCTAAACAAAAGAGACAAAGTTGAATTAATAAAATGAAATGTTAACATGATATAAGAGGTTATCTTGTGGCTGGGTATTAGGATTTGGGAGCACAATCTGTGGTTCAAATGTGTATCCTTTCAGTGTGAGAAAATAGTTGGTTTGGTTACTATTGTTGGGGTTTGGGGTTGCTGTTCTCTTGGGCCAGGATAGTGATGAAAGGGTCTATAATTTTTCTGTACATTTCATAGACAATGAGAGGAAGGGGAAAGAGTGTCATCTAGTGACAGAATTCAGTATTACAGGATAGTGTATGAGCCCCCTTAAGACACATGACATCAAAAAGCTCAGAAAAGGCTACTCATTCTGTGCCTTGAGGTGGGATATGACTTCTTCACTTGGAGTCAAATAATGGTCCTCTTATATGATTGCTTTCCCCACTCCTCCTAAAGTAGAAAAAAGCAACAAAAGAAGATACATAGTAGGACAGAAATAAACAATCTGAAGCTTTTTAGATGTTGGTTGACTCCATTGCCCATTTTCCCCAGCCACTACAACTAGTGGTCAGGAATAATGGGGGTTGTGGTCCAACATCTGGAAGGCTGAAGTTTACCCACTTGCAGTAGGAGCAACAGAGACAAAAAGGAGCTCCAAACAAGGACCTCTATACTGTATTGTTAAACAATTTTATGCATCTGGGTTTAAATGCAAGAGCTCAACAAAGGAGAAATCTGCAGGTGGTGAAACTAACACACCCTTGCAGTTTGACTGTAAACATGTTTACTCAGAAGCCACTCTCACTGAGTTCAATGGAAATCACTTCCTCACAAGTACTTTCATAGTGAAACCATCTGCTGCAATCCTAAGTGTGTTGACTCAGAAGTCTTACTGTTCAATGGGAAATACTTCTTGACAACAATGAGTGAGAGTCTTATTTTGCTTTTGGATAGTTTTAATAAGATTTCAATAAAATTTATAGATTTCTTCATTTTTGGGAATGGAAGGATCTTGACATCCCTCCCCAAAGGAAATTAATGTGGGAAAAGCCAAATCACTCATCATAAGCGCTTAAACTTGGGTTTAAACCTCTGCATATTCAACATGGCCAAGATCCTGGATTGCGGGAGGTATTTTAAAGTTCTGCAAAGATGGAACTATGAAACTTCTTCTCTGACCTTCTTCCCCAAGCCTCCATCTTTTAGCATCTGGAGGCCTACCACCACAGAATCATAGATTTGGAAAGGACTGCGAGGGCCATGTAATTCAATCCCCTCCTATGCAGGAATACCTAACCACCACTTAAAGAGGATAAAGACCTCCAAAGAAGGAAAGTCTCCTCCACTTCTCAGCAGACTATTCCACTTTTGAATAGCTATTACAGTCAAGAAGTTCTTCCTAATGCTGAGACGGAATCTGCTCTTGTAATTGGAATTCATTGGTTTGTATTGGTTTGTATTCTCTGTTTACTGGAGTAGCGCAAAGCAAGCTTGCTCCATCTTGTACATGGCATCCTTTTTTGAATGGTGAAGAGCAAGGGCAGAGTGGCAGAGAAGCATTCAGCTATGCTCCTATAGCTGAAGGTACACAATGAACACAGGATACTCCAGGGTGGTGGTGTATCTCTATAATATCTCGCAGAACCTCTTGAGAGAATTCTGGAGGGTGACATCAGTATTGTGTCAATAGCTATTGGAGCATAGATGAATACATCTCTGCTGAATGAACTCTCCATTATTTAGTAAATTGGCATGGAGAGGTCATCAGCTAAAAGGTGGGTTGTGGAGGATTTTGGTTGTTGTACAAGCTTGGTAGAGAATTCTGACCTCTGCAATGACTAAAACTAAGACTTATGCTGGTGTACATTGGGCTTACGTCTGTATACTTCATTAGCAGGATACCAGATGGTTAGTGCTGCATTAGTGTCACTGCTGTTCCTCATCCCTAACCCCATCTTTAGCATCTACATGATTCCTTCCATGATGCAAACTGAATTTGGCCTGTGCTGATGGGGGAAATCATTTTGACTTATTTTTGAAGAATTCACTGGGATGTGCACATTTCTTCTCTCCATTCAAACTGGAAAGACCTTGAGACTTAGAAAGGTTCTTCAGTGCAGGAAACCATGAAATGAATTGGGCTTTTCCCTCCCCATACATACTACAATTGGTCCTCCATATTCATGGATATTTTGTCCAAGGATTCAAGCATGCATGGCTTGAAAATATTCAAACATTATATAAATTCCAAAAAGCACAGCTTGATTTGCCATTTTATATAATGGATACCATTTTACTATGCCACTTGAGTATCCATAGATTTTGATATCCACAGGGGTCCTGGACCCAAGTCCTGGCTGATACCATGGGGCCACTGTACTTGTAACAAATGTTTAGTACTTCAGCTGTAGCTTTATCAGTTAAAATAGTACATTTGTTTAAATGAATGATTACACATACCTCAAACATATGGGATATTCTGCATTTAAATAAGAAGCATGGCCATGTCTGCATAAACCAAAAGGTTCATTTCTTTCATGTTCTGGTGTTATCCTATTCAGATGATGCACAGTCCAAACTCTGGTTATAGGGCAAGCAGTTCAGATGGCATCTGACACATCTGTACCAGAACCAGGGCAAAACAAGTTATCATGAAGTTTAAAAATGTACCTGTTGCTCTGAATCTTCTTGGAGGATCTAGAGTCCTCCATTCCCATGTCATGGTGGCTGTCTGTACCAGCATCTCACTGGGCTGCCCAACACATCTTCCACCTCCACAGGTCAGCATGTGATCATCACTGGGAACCTCATTCTGACCCCAGAAATGAGTGTCCCATGGCAGGGGTGGACGCACTGGGTGGTCCAGTAGAATGCTCATACAAATAGCATGAAATAGGAATGGCGGCTAAGGTAACAGGAGCAGGCCAAGGTAGGTGCAGCACAAGGATATGTTAGGCTGCCTCTGGAGTATCCTGGCCTATGCATAAAAGGCCAAAGATTCCTTTATTGTTGTGTGGATTCGCTGTCTTGTATTCCATGCATTCTGGATTCTGGCAGATGTAATTTTAAAATCAGAGCATATGCACCTTCCCAGTTCCTGATGTTCCTTCAATTCATTTGCATAATTTCTACTCTTTCTCTTTTCACTTTGTTGAGATTTGTTAGATGAATATGTTCTATTGATCAAAACCAAACTGATAGTCCCATCCAGATGATATTTCCAGAGGATAGTCAGTGGAATTTAAATAAACTTTGTTGGTGTTGTTATGTGGTGTCATGTTAACTCTGATTTATGGTGACCCTATTCTAGGATTTTCATGTCAAGATTTATTAACGCAGGTGTACCATTGCATTTCTCTCAGCCTTGAGCTTCATCTACACTGCAGACATAATCCAGTTTGACACCATTTTAACTGTCATGGCTCAATGCTATGGAATTCTGGGAACTATAGTTTTGAAAGACATTTAGTCTTCTCTGTCCGAGAGCTCTGGTGTTACAACAAACTACTGTTCCCAGTATCCCAGTATCCCATAGGACTGAGTTATGGCAGCTAAAGTGATGTCATGCTTGATTATTTCTGCAGTGTGGATGTAGCCTTAGCAATCACCCAGTAGGTTTCTATGGTTGAGCAAGGATTTCAAACCTGTTCTCCTGGAATCTTACCCTGACACTGAAAGCACTGCATCATGCTGAATCTTAGTGCTAATGTCTGTTGTTGTTATCTGTCTTCCAGTTGACTTTGACTCATGGTAACACCTCCAAGAACCCCTATCTTCCACTTCTCTACTTAGTTTCTGCAAACATGAGTCAGTATGATGCGGCAGCTAAAAATGCCAATGCAATTTTAGGATGCATAAATAGAAGTATAGTATCTAGATCAAGGGAAGTAATAGTGCTACTCTATTCTGCTTTGGTCAGGCCCCACCTGGAATACTGTATCCAGTTCTGGGCACCACAATTCAAAAATGATGTGGAGAAACTGGAGCATGTCCAGAGGAGGGTGACTAAAATGGTGAAGGATCTGGAAACCATGCCCTATGAGGAATGACTTAGGGAGCTGGGGATGTTTAGCCTGGAGAAGAGAAGGTTAAGAGGGGATATGATAGCCCTCTTTAAATATTTGAAGGGATGTCATATTGAGGAGGGAGATAACTTGTTTTCTGCTGCTCCAGAGAACAGGACCCAGAACAACGGATGCAAGCTACAGGAAAAGATTCTACCTTAACATTAGGAGGAACTTCCTGACAGTGAGAGCTGTTTGAAATTTGAACAGACTCCCTCAGAGAGTGGTGGAGTTTCTTTCTTTGGAGGTCTTTAATCAGAGGCTGGACGACTATCTGTCAGGGATGCTTTGATTTTAAGTTATTGCATGGCAGGGGGTTGGACTGGATGGCCCTTGTGGTCTCTTCCAGCTCTATGATTCTATGATTCTATGAAGCCCATGTCTATGCCCCTCCTGAATGAGTCCATCCATCTGGCATGTGGTCTTCCTCTCCTTCTTCTCCCACCTACCTCTTATAGCATTATCGTCTTTTCCAGTGATCAAAGCCTTCTCATTACATAGCCAATGTACACCAGCCTCAATATAATCATCTTGGCTTCTATGGAAAGCTCTAGCTTGATCTGTTCCAAGACTCATCTGTTTGTCTTTTTGGCTGTCCATGGTATCCTAAGCACTCTTCTCCAGTACCATATGTTCAATGAGTTGATTTTCTTTCTGCTTGCTTCCTTAAATGTCCAACTCTCACACCCATACATGATGATGGGAAATACGATGGCTTGGATGATTCTAACTTTTGTACTCAATTGTATGTACCATTCAGCAAACGATTCATTTGGACTACTCCAGTTAAGAACATAAGAAGAATTATCTTGAATTGGACCAAAAGAATACCTAATCCAACAGTCTGTTTGCACAGTAGCCAATTAGTTCCCTAAGGGATTCCTGTGCACTCCATCTCATAAACAGTCTAACAAAAATACATAAAGACATGCTACCTCTGATACTATAGGTGACATTTGGCTATCTTAAGTAGGCACCATTGATAGCTGCATCTTCCTTGTATTTATATCATCCTTAAAGCCTCAGAACTACAAACTGGAATTAAACAATTATATTACATTAGAAACATTACTTTTTCTACCCTTGAAAACTGCATATTTCAAACAATTATCACCTTGGTCTTAGTTTGGTCTGGATATTCTTCAGTTTCTTGCCTCTGAAAAAGAACTATAAAGGTGGGATTCTTTTCTGACTGGATTCTCTACATCACAATTAAGCAAACTTTTTTCTTTTAAGCATTAAAAAATGAACACAAAAATCCAAATGTTAAAATAAAAGAGTTGGATTTGCTTAAGTTCTTTGATGCTTTTATTTGTAGCCAAAAGATCAGTACATGAAGACGAGAGAGATGAAGAAGAAAAGGAACCCCAAAAAGCATTTGGTTTTGGCTTTGAATTACATAAAAGGAGCTTTTGTTTGATTTGATTTTTTTAAAAAAAAAAATTAGAGTCTTTTGCAATCTCTGATTCTACAAGATGCTAGACCCAATTTTATTGTGGCAGACAAAGCTATGGCATTGCATGGAACTGGGTTGCACAACCCACTAAAAAGTTCTCTATTAAATGGATCTTCACCTACATTAATAGAAGCATAGTTTCCAAATGGAGGGAAGTAATAGTTTCACTATATGCTGTACTGCTCAGGAATTATCTGGAGTACTGCGTTCTGAGCGCCTCACTTTAAGAAAGTGGAGCAAGTTCAGAAAAAGGCAATGAAGATTATAAGAGATATGGAGAATAAAACATATGCGATGTTGAAGGAGCTGGCCATATTCAGCATGGTGAAGAGAAAAGTGAGGGTGACAAAATTGTTTTCTTTAAATGCCCCAAGGACTGTCACAGAAAGGAAGATGGAGGTTTGTTCTCTTGTTGTCCCAGATGGTAGAACAAGGTCTAATGGTTTTATGTTACAGGAGAGAAGATTTCTACTGAATATTAGAAGGAACGTCTTGACAGTGAGAATGGTTCTGCAATGGAACTAATTGCCTAGAGAGATTGTTGGGTCTTCTCTAGACATCCTCAATAAGAGGCTGGAGAACTACCTGCTGGAGATACTGTAGCTAGAGATCCTGCATTGAACATTCAATCTGATGGCCCATAGGGACCCTTCCATCTATATGGTTCTATTTTACATTTTCTAGTTCTATTTGTTAATCAGTTCAAGATAGATAGATAAACAGACAAACAGTTGCTACATGCCTTCAAGTTGATTCTATGAATATGAGCTATGTGCAATGGTAGCTGCCAGTCCCATTTATAGTCAGCAGAACTTCAACAAGTAAATTGCCTGATATATTATGCTTACTGTTATTATTATTTCTAATCAAGGAAAAGTTACATCAGAAACAGCAGCAGCAACAACAACACAACATAGTAGGTTATGTTTCTGGAGAATTGACGAGCAGAGCCAAGTGAAAGGCAGTAGGTAAAGAAAAAGACCCCAGTACTGATGGATTGATTCAGTAAGGAAAGTCACAGCCCTGAGTTTGCAAGGTCTGAGCAGGGCTGTTGATGGACAGGTCTCATTCAGGTTGCTCATTCATAGCATGGCCATAACTCAAAGCTGACTAGAAAGCACATAAATAGTGATGTGGTTTCTAATTAATTGTTTGCATCCACCATTATAATCTCTCT
>CM034708.1:210632720-210643157 GCA_020142125.1 Phrynosoma platyrhinos | reverse complement strand
ATGGCAACAGGAAATCATATGATGTTACCTCCTGTCACCATTTTGAGAGGAGTTGCTGAGGTGCTGGGCTTGCTGTGTGGGATAGCTGTCTATGGGGAGGGGAATCGTCTGTGGGGAAAAAAGGTGCTCTGGTCCCCATACAGTTGCCCTACTTCCTGCTCTCTTTGAAACATTTTCTCTTGCTGGAGATAAGTCAGGAGGAAAGGCAAAAAGTCTCATGTTTGAAATTTTAGGGAGATTCAGTCTGCCATTCTGTTAATGGTAAATGTAGGCTTAAATAAATGTTAGCCATACATATGTCTATATGCTGCTGAGGTTGGTATTTCCTTCTGCCTGCCACAGGGACCAAAGCTACCACCACCGTGACCTACCATAGAGCTGCTGAAGCCCCATCCCACAGCCATTTTGTGCTTTATGCACAGCAGGGTGAGGGAACTATAGAAGTGTCTGGCTATGTACCTGAGAGAGAGGTGCAAAATGATACATAAGCCAGAGAGACCTCTAGAGGACACGAACAGACTTCAGCAAATGATGTAATCACTTCATGTCTAGCTAAAAGGACATAGCCAGGTGCTTCTCTGATTTTCCACCACTCTCACTAGAAACATGCATAGCCAGGGTGGCTCTATGGTAGGTCCAAGGGGTAGTAAATGGCTCAACATGATATAGTTCTGCATATGGGATTGCAGTGGTGCCCTGAGCTATGCAGGATTGTAGTCACTGCCATTCATCCACAATACTGGTCAAAATGGGTTAATGATCTGACTTAGGCTTCATCTGCACTGCAGAAGTGGTGCAATTTGACACTACTTAAACTGCCATGGCTCAATACTATGAGATTCTGGGATTTGTAGTTTTGTGTGATATTTAGCCTTCTCTGTCAGAGAACTCTGGTGCCACAACAGACTATAAATCCCAGAATTCCACAGCATGGAGCCATGACAGTTAATGTGGTGTCAAAATGCATTAATTCTGTTGCGGCAGCAGCTTTAGGAGATTATCACATGGAGGCTTACTATTCTTAAAATGTGACTAGATCATCCCTAAATTGTCCCTAAAGCGCAAGGGTGTGATTGCCAGTTGTGCCTGTCTCCCATGATGAAATCATCATGGAGCCATCATTTCTCTGAGTTTCCATTATGCAGAGAAATGGCAACTCCACAAATGCTTTAATGATGGGATGCCTCCATGACGATTTCATCATGGGAGATAAGTGTGTCCGGCAATCACACCCTCATGCTTTAGGGACACTTTAGGGATGATCTAGCCACATTTTAAGAACAGTAAGCCTCCGTGTGATCATCTCCATAGTCTAAAGCTTACCACATTCTTCTCTGTGTTGAGATGTATTTCATTTCTATTTAAAATGTATTTCATTTCTATTTAAAATTTTCAATGTTCATTCATATATATAAATTTACATATGCAGCTTTTATTCAAATTCATAGTCTGTGTTGGCTTCTTTTGTGTCACTCATTTTCTTTTTCCTTCTCTGTCTGTCTGTCTGTCTTTCAGTTTGGCCACATGTGACTTTTGATATTTTATATGCAGAAAATGCAGTTGTCAGCTCTTTCATGTTAATTATGGTATGAACTGACAGTGGATTCAGATGATAAAAAGGGGGACTTAATAATGACAATCATTTCACAAGAGATTTTTTGCTGTCCATTGGTTTCCTTTCAATCACTGCTGTGAATTATCCTTTAACTTAGGATAAGACTGGAAGTGGTGAAACAGTGGTGGTGGTCATGAGGAGCTATTTCTCACCATTGTTTTTAGCATTGGTTCTTCTAGGCCATGATTTTCAATTCTCCCACCCCACTGAAAAGCAATGGTTCAACCAGGAAATACTGCAAATCATCCAGAAATCTCCCAACAGATCCTGATTTCCATCTCTCTCCTCAGGTTGAACTTCCCTTGTCCAGAATTCTGAAATCTGAAATATTCCAAAAAACAAAACTTTTTCATGGGTGTCAGAGAAAGTGACACTTTTGCTTTCTGATGGTTTGATGTACACAAACTGTACAAAATTATTTAAAGTATTGTGTAAAATTCTCTTCAGGCTATGAGTATAAGGTCTATAGGAAACATAAATGAATTTTGTGTTTAGACTTGGATCTCATCTCCAAGATATCTGATTATGTACATGCAAATATTCCAAAATCCAAAAAATTTTATAATACAAAATCCTTCTCTCTCTCCCACTACCCTCACAGGTGCATTTGAGGGGAACATGGGAGACAGGGCCTTCTCAGTAGCTGCTCCTGGGCTCTGGAACTCCCTTTCCAAAGTTGCAACCTCCCTACTTTCTTTTTTCAGACAAGCAAAGACTTTTCCATTCCAACAAGCATTTGATGAATAATTATATAAGGACACAATGTGCTGGCTATTCCTAATTGCTGTGATATTGTGTGTGTGTGTTTTTAATATATGTTTTAACCTGATTTATAGTTTTGCTATTTAATTGTTTTTAAATTTTGCATTTTGTCCCAATCTAGGAAAAAGGCAAGATATTATTATTATTATTATTATTATTATATCAATATCCAAAATCTTTCTGGTCTTAAGCATTTTGGATACAGGAGATTTGGTACTAAGAGGATTGCAGCTGGTGTTTGCAGGAAACCCTTTGCAAATTTGTTCACCAAAAGCTGTAAAATGCACAAAATCATCAAAAATGCCCCCTCAACTTCTATAAACTTGCCTAGCAGGGAGAATTATTTTTTAAAAAAGTCTCATCATGCTCATGTGGCAGAACGAAATAAGCCACAATTGACATCCCTAGTGTTGAATGTCTGAGGAGAGAGATGGAAATCAGGGTCTGCTGGGAGATTTTTGGATGATTTGCAGTAGATCAGCAAGGATTTCTATTTCCAGGGGTTTAATAATAAGTAAAGTAAATCTGAATGAAAAAAAGAACAAAAAACTCTGTCCTGGCTAGACTTGTGGTCAATACTTATCTCTTAGCTGCACTGTTTCCCATCTATAAAATGGGAGTAGCATTGATTGCTTATGACCTGGTTTTTGTGCTCTGTTGATCTCTTAGACAGTTGAGTGTATGATTCCCCATCTATAGTAACTGAGACTAAGGCCAGAATCCTGTTGGTGTCTTATATATGTGCAAGTTCCTCCATGGAAGCAGTTGGTGGGTTGGGGGGGGGGTTGGTCCAATGTCCAACATCTACATTCAATTCAAGGAACTTCACAGGTTGTGCCAGTGTGAATGCAGATGTGCACCTGTTTGTGCATTCAGTTGTACATTCAATTGCATATTTTGTGGTACATTTGATTGTGAACTCAATTACACAACATTTCCATTCAACACAAGGGTTGTGTATCACACTCAACATGTAATGGTGCATATGAAAATTTCATTGTGCAACCCTGATATAGGAATGTGGCCATATTTTTCAGATTTTTATTTGTTATATACAACTACTGCACATTTGTAGTGCAGCACCTAATTGCCCCCTTCTGCAGTTTTGCACCTTGCTATGGTTCAGGGACCTTAAATGTTTTAGCAAAAAACAACGTAGATCCCATAAAACCAAAAGGTAGCCGTCCCTGTTCTAAGCTTATAAGTATCTAATATTTTGGAGGCCTATCTAAGTTAGAAGTTAACATCCAGTGCATGTGATGTTCCTCTTGGAAGGCTATCTCTGCTCCTTTTTTTAGATAACGGAATAAGTCAGAGACATTCATCCAACCCTTCTGCCCCATCATGCAGCTGAAGCTTAAACCTTAGAATCAAGGAACATTTCCATCTGATGTCAACTCTGGCATTGGCGAGATCTAAAAAAGGGTTTTAATCCCAGCTATTTCCGTTCCACTTAATTGCCTTATGCTTACGCTTCATCCCAAAGACAATTCATCTTTGCCCTCCTTGATTCTGAAATAATCGTTATCCTTGCTGGCAGAAAGGAAGGAGGGAAGAAGAAAATCCCTAAGCAATGTTGGAAGGAGAGATGACATTGGCACAAGATGTTCAAAGGGTGGAAAGCTTGGGATGAAGCCCAGATGTTATTTGTGCAGTTTTCAAAATTGGACTTGAACATATATATATATATATATATATATATATATATATATATATATATTCGAGAGAACATCTTTGTTTGCCTCCACCCTTTTTTTAAAAGGAAAGACAGCTTTATTCAAGTAATCCCCCCGATTATATCTCATTGATTGGAAGTTTAGAGGAAAAGTGATTGGAAAGTATGTCATTGCCAGCCATCTTAAAACCTACTGCAATCTTATACATCTCTACTGCAAGGTAATGACCACAGAGTTCAATGAGACTGTAGGATTTGGGGATTACAACCTCTGATTTGTTCACCTAGGGCAAAGGACAAGATGGTATCTCCCCTTCCCCCATCCATCTATAAAAGATGACCCAGTTCAAAAGTGACTGAACCTTATTCTAGAATTGGTTACACAATAATATACTCCAGTCAAGGTGTGGCTAGCTGGTGGGGAAAATGAGGGCATTGCACCCCAATAAGAATTCTACCCCTGGTGAAATTTTCCTGCAGTCCCCACAGCATTGTAAGGAGGGAGACTCTGACAATCATTCACACCTAGAACTCATATGTATTTTCTCCATCTGCATTCCTTGGGTCACTGTGCCTGCCTTTTTTCTTCTGATGCCTAAACTGTATTCCTAAATGCTCAGCTGAAGTTACTGCAATGCTAGAAATTTGGGGCTCACAAAAAATTGTTGAGTCCTGGGGGAAGGCAACAACCTTAACCCAGCCACCCACGACCACCCAGCTATATCCCTGCCTCTATTACACTTCTGTGCCCTCATGAGACACACCTGCAAAAGTGTGGGACTGAGCAAAAATCTTTCCCTGCAGTTCTTAAAGTTTCTGCTGGCTTGCATAAGGAGATATGGTCTTTAAAATAATCTGGACCTAAGCCATATAAGATTTTAAAGGTCAAAACCAGCACCTTGAATTCTGCCCCCAAACAGACTAATAGCCAGTGGAGCTGTTTTAATAGGGGAGTGTGCAACCTGAGGATGTGGATCCCTATAATCAGCCCTAGCCAACAACATGACCACAATATTTTGAGCCCAGTGAAGTTTCCAAACAGTTTAAAAGTCAGTCCTGCATCAAATGTGTTAAAATAATCCAAATGGGGTGTAATTAAGGCATGTGTCATCATAAACAGATCTGACTTCTCAAGGAACAGATGCAGCTGCCATGCCACTTTTAACTTTGCAATTGTACTCTTGGCCACAGGCAAAACCTGGGTATCCAGGGTCAGATACAAGCCCACAACTACATCCAAACTGTGAATCTGAGATTTCAGGGAGAATGTAACCCTTTCCAGCCCAGGTGGAATCTCTGTTCTCTCATCTGCTTTCTGAGTGACCAGCAGCACTTTTGTGTTGTCTGGAGTAAATTTCAATTTGTTCACATTTGTCCAGTCCACTACAGATGGCAAAAAACAGTTGCTTTTTTTTTAATCAGATGAAAAGGAGAGATAGAGTTGTGTGTCATCAACATAGTGATGACACAGAACCCCAAAACTGCAGATGACTTTTCCCAGAAGTTTCATGGAAGACATGAAACAGCATGGAGGAAAAAAAGCAAGCCCTGAAGGACACCAAAGGATAGTGGCCAGAGTTTGAACAGGTATCCCTCAGCACCACCTTCTGAGTCTGCCCCTATAAAACCACTATAAAACAGTGCCCCAAAACCCCATCTCAAAGAGGTGACCCAGAAGGATACCATGGTTGATGGTATCTAAAACCACTGAGAAACCCAGCAGAGTCAACAGGGACACACTCCCCCAGTCCAGTTCCCTGCATAGGTTATCTACCAAGATGACCAAAGCAGTCTTTGTCCCTGAAACTAGGGACCTGAAGCCAGACTGAAATGGATCCAGATTATCTGTTTCATCCAGAAACTCCTGGAGCTGGGAGGCCACCACATGCTTCAGTAGCTTTCCCAAAAAAGGGATATTGTAGATTAGCTGATAGTTCTCCAGGACTGTGGGATCAAAGGAGGATTTTTTTTCAAGAATGGCCACACCACAGCCTCTTTTAGATAAAGTGGAAATCTACTATGCTGTAGTGAGGCACTCACTACTTTCTTACCCAGTCTTCCAGTCCCGTCAAGCTGCTTTCAACAGTCAGGAAGGGCAGGGGTACTGTATGCATGTGGCGGCTCTCATCTTTCTAGGGGTCCTTTCCACATCCTCAGGTTGCACAAATTGAAATGTATTTCATAACACAGGACAAGCAGGGGACAAGATTACATCCTATCAACTACATCTTTCAAATCAGAGCAGATCTGAACAATTTTATCTCAAAAGTGCTGTGCAAACTCTTCACTGCAGGCTGTTGAGTGGTTTACATACTGTTCTTGTGGGGCAAAATGGATCTCCTCTGATCACTCAAGACAGCTCTATTGGAGACACTGTACAGATACAATAGTGGTAGTGAAGAAGAATCTGTTTGCTGTCACCACAGCCACGGCATAGGCTTTCCAATAAGTTCTAGCCTGGGTTCGGTCAGACTCACTCCATATCTTCTGCCATCATCCCTTTAGTCTCTGTCCACTCATTTCATCACTGTCAGCTTCCTGGTGAATCAGAGGGCACACTTGGCTCCACTCTGTGGGAGGGGACACTTAGAAGCAATCATGCCCACTGTTTCTCTATTACATGGATCAGCCAAAGCTTCAAGAGGATCATTAGCCCATGCAACAGGAAACTCCCCAAGAGCCATCAGGAATCCATCTGGATCCATAAGCCTGATGTGTTTATGGATCTGGATGGATTCATCCTGAAGTTGTAACTTTTTTGTTCCAGCCCTTTAAAGAATGATTATTCAAGGGAGTGGAAGTGAATTTCAGAATGTTTGAAAGTTTTATCTGTTGTACTCTTTTTAACTGCTTTTAATTCTGTTGTTGTTTTTGTTGTTGTGGTGGAGGTATACCTTCAAATCATTTCCAATTTATGGTGACCTAAGGTGAACCTATCACAGGTCTCCTTGGGCTGAGAATGTGTGACTTGCCCAAGTCACCCAGTGGGTTTCTATGGACAAGTGAGGAGTCGAACCCTGATCTTCAGAGTCATAGCCCAATTCTGAAACCACTACACAGCACTGGCTTTCGATTCTTTTGTTAGTTTAATGATATTATTTTGGTATGATAGGGATTTGAAAGTTATATCTGTTTTAATCTTTGTAAGCTTCCTCGAGTCCCAGACTGAGAATGATGAGAATGAGATTGATGATTGCCAGGGAAGGGGGAATATGAGGCAAAATTATGTATATGCCCACTACAATTGTATGTATATATTGGCCCCTACACATTCTGTAGTTATATACCCTGAACAATTTCCCTATGTTATATGGGGCACTTCCTACATCTCTTTTTGGATATATCTTTTCTCTCTCAAAACATTCACTTGTTTGGGACACTTATGTGGAGAAACAGATACGGGATTTTCACACTATGGCTTCCAAATTGTTAGATTCACTGGAGAAACATTTGAAAGAGTAACAATCAGTTTTCTGCTCTCTGAGGAATTCTGACAAGAGTTATGATAGATGTTATAACATCTCAAAGATAAATTCCTTCCCCCTTCAGTTAAATATCTATCACTGGAGTCATTGTATAGGAATTACTTTCTAAGC
Organism: Phrynosoma platyrhinos; assembly: GCA_020142125.1. Classification (NCBI taxonomy): domain Eukaryota; kingdom Metazoa; phylum Chordata; class Lepidosauria; order Squamata; family Phrynosomatidae; genus Phrynosoma; species Phrynosoma platyrhinos. The sequence continues at coordinate 210,635,509 of CM034708.1, read as the reverse complement.
ATAAAAGTTTATTGCATTCATTTCAGCTGGTTCAGAAAGAGTTTGTAGTGATGGAGACAGTTGTTGAATTATTGTTAAGTGTTAGCATCTGAGCTGGAACTGGATTATAGATATAGATATAGATGATATAGATATTAGTGGGCCAAACTGGAGTTGAATATGTAAGGATTTAATTCCTTGCTCAAGAGAGTTGAGAGTCTGCCTGTTTTTTGAATACAGAAATGTTCTTTTCTATAGGTGGGGTACAAATAAAGTATTGTTGTTGTTGTTATTATTATTATTATGCAGAATCCTTATTTACTTCACCAAAAACCATGCATTTTGCATAGGAAATGTGCTTTAGATTAAGAAAATGGCTTTTTTAGCACAAAAATCCCATTTTCTGTGCAAAACATCTGTGTGTGTTTTGTACAAAAGAAATCCTAACCTCTGAAGATTCTCACCTGTCCTGTATTCATCTCATTAAAGGGTTTTCCAGCACTCAGTAAATCCATTTTTCACCTGTCAGCTGAATATTTTCTAATGCTCTTTCCTTACCTACTTGAGACAATTGTCTTCCTCTGTCTCATAGATAAATAATAGAATCATAGTGTTGGAAGGGACTTGATTTAACCACGCTTGCAAATGACTTTGGGGCATTAGAGTTTACTCTGCCTGGTTTTTTTCTTTAACCCTTTCTTCACTTCAGCAATGATGACCTCCTGGGAGTTTTGTTGGGTACAAAAAGGAAGGATGCTCCTCAGGCCTTTATTAAATCTAAATATTGTATGAAAAGCATGCATCAGGATGAAGATGTGTGGGAGTTGTAGGACCTATTCAGCCTTCAGTGGATTAGCTTGTGTGAGAAGAAGACTGGGGCTGCCCCTTCTCTTACATCCTTGTTCCTCTGCTGCTATCCATGTTTTACGTTCACAGGCCAAATGAAGTGATTCAGAAATAGGAAGCCTGTTTTATAGTCGGCCCTCTGTTTTCATGGGGGATCCATTCTGGACCCACCCACCCATCAGCAAAACAGAGACTTGTTAATATTCAGGCCCCATAGACTTGAATGGGGCATGCCCCATTGATCTTAACAGAGGTTGCTCTTTCATGAATATCCAAAACTGTGGATCTCAAGTCCACAAGAATAGAAGGGCAACTGTACATGTGTACGTTCTTGACATGATTTAGAACTTCTTAACAATCATGCTTAATCCCAGTGGCGTTCCTGCATTGGATGACACCCAGTGTCGGGGGAGGGACTTCCAGGGAGCAAGACTTCTGGCCCTGGACTTCTGGTGGGGTTTCTGGGGCAGGGGGCACCAAAAAGATCCCAAGCAGTCTGGAAAAGGCCCTTCATGGGCTTTGGAGGCCCCAAAAAAGCCCTGGCTGGCCTGAAAAAGTGTGCTTGGGATGCAGGGAGTTGACCTGGTGTTACCCCCTTTGTTTGGTATCATCCCCCTTCTGGGGTGTCACCTGGTGTGGTCCACACCCCATGCACCCCACTCCCCCAGTGACACTACTACTTAAGCCTTATCTTCTTAGGGCATGTCTATACAGGTCAAATGAAGCTGTTTATTCCCACTCTCATGGCAACCTGTCTTCACAGCACAGGCCCAATCCCCTATCTGAGTGCATGACATGGGGCCAGTTCCACACTGAAATTGGCCCATCCTTCCCTTAAATTGGTTTAAAATAACTCACCATCTACTGCAGATTTTACTGGAAAATCTGGATCATTCCACAGCAACATTAAACAGAGAGTTTGTGAACATTTAGAAGGGAATGTCATAATCATTAAAAGTCAACATGGGTTTCTCAAAAACAAGTCATGCCAGATGAATCTGATCTCTCTTTTTGATAAAATTACCAACTTGGTAGATGAAGGGAATGCAGTAGACATATGATATCTTGATTTCAGTAAGGTTTGTGACAAGGTCTCCCACGATATTCTTGCAAATAAGATAGTAAAATGTGGGCTAGACAGTATAACTGTTAGGTGGATTAGTAATTGGTTTACTGACCAAACCCAGAGGGTGCTCAGCAATGGCTCCTCTTCATTCTGGAGAGAAGTGACCAATGGGGTGCCACAGGGTTCTGTCCTGGGCCCAGTGATATTCAACATCTTTATCAATGACTTGGATGAAAGAATAGGGAGCATGCTTCTCAAATTTGCAGATGACACCAAATTAGGAGGAATAGCTAATACCCCAGAAGACAGGATGACAATTTAAAATGACCTTAATAGATTAGAAAGCTGGGACAAAGCTAACAAAATGAATTTCAACACAGAAAAATGTAAGGTACAGCATTTAGGGCAATAAAATAAAATAAAATAAAATAAAATAAAATAAAATAAAATGCATAGATATAGGATGGGGGACACCTGGCTTAACGAGACTACGTGTGAAAGGGATCTAGGAGTCCTAGTAGACCACAAGGTGAACATGGGTCAACAGTGTGATTGCCACAGCTAAAAAGGCCAACACAATTTTAGGCTGCATCAATAGAAGTATAGTAACTAGATCAAGGGAAGTAAGAGCATCCAGACTGGTCTCCGGTACATCTAGGAGAGACCACATATCACGTGTCTTGAAAAGACTCCATTGGCTGCCGATTAGTTTCCAGGCTCAGTACAAGGTGTTGGTTATGACCTTTAAAGGCCTATATGGCTTGGGTCCAACCTCTGTGACCACCTTCTTCTGTACGAACCACCCTGTGCACCTTGGTCCTCTGGGAGGAATTTACTTCAGCCTGTTAAGACTAGGCTGTCTGCAACCTCCCAGAGGGCCTTCTCAGCAACCGCTCCC
>CM034708.1:210612288-210631118 GCA_020142125.1 Phrynosoma platyrhinos | reverse complement strand
GTTTCCTTCTTTGGAGGTCTTTAAACAGAGGCTGGATGGCCATCTATCCAGTATGCTTTGATTTTGAGTTCCTGCATGGCAGGGGATTGGACTGGATGGCCATTGTGGTTGCTTCCAACTCTATGATTCTATGAACACCATATAGTTTTTTGTACATAGATTCCAAGGCTGGGCACTCCATTGTGACCTCAGAGGGAGTGATTCGTGCCAGTAGCAGTGGTACCAGGCAACAATGGAGGCACATGTGTAGACAGCCATCTGGCATTGCTACAGAATGCAGAGTGTTACCCCAAAGTCTAGCTCCTTGCACCCTCATCTTTTTCAGTATCAAATTGATATCAAAAAGGATGTTTTAGGCACATAGCCAAGAAGGTATCCCCATTGCAGAAAACTGGTCATGCCATATAAGGACATCCATGACCATATGAGGAGATCCATCTAGCTCAGCATGGGGGAAACTCAAGAGCACATGGCCATGATAAATAAATCAAGATCAGAATCTGCATAATCTCTTCACTGATAAGAGTGATGGTGGGTGATAGACCTTGTGCTTACAACTGAGCAGAAACCCAACTATACTTTCTTCTGGAGGAGACACTCCATTGTCTAGAGACATTTGCATTGATTGTCCAGTCATTTACAAGTTCCCTTCACATTCTTCTTTCCTGAAAACTTCATTTAAATCCCCAAATCTGTCCCAGGATATGTTTTGCCCTATAAATGTGCCTGTCAAGGCACCTCCAATTTGATCTCCCTGGAGATTCCAACAGACACTCTGGAGGGATGCAGACAGGTGGCCATGCCCCACGCCTTGCTCCCAACCCTCCTTTATAATAATAATAATAACATTTATTTATATCCCACCCTTCTGCCAGCCCTTTCATCACCAGCAGAAAGGACACAACAAGAGCTGCCACGTGGCTCTTCTTCAGTTCTTCCAGTGCAGTGCATCAAGACGTTACGCCGGAAGGATGTCTTGATGGTGCACACCATGCGTAATGGCGTGCGCCATCATGACATCCTTGGGCAGGGGTTGGGGCACAAGGCATGTGGCTGCCCCTCCCCTCCCCTCCCTCCAAGATGGCGCAAAGCGCCATCTGTCGAAGCCCTTAGTCAGCATCATGCTTGATTCCTCAGCATTGCTGGCAGCTGCTGAGTCAATTCACTTCATAAAATCACCAGAGTGGAATCTTCACATCTAGAACTGGTTCAGTATTACCTTCTGAAATCTTTAAAGGTAGCTAACTGTTACCACCTTTTATATTATTAGTTCTTGTAAGTATGTGTGAGTGTGATCTTGTGTGAGTGGTGATTCCTTTCTACAAATAAAATTGCATTTGGACCTTAGGCTATGGAGTTCTGCTTGGTTCCTGCTTTGAGTTGCCCAAGTTTTCTCAGCTATGTAATTGAGCTAATAAAATCCCCCTATTACTGCGTATGCCCTTTTGGGACCTGACATTTTGGTAACAAGAAGTAAAAGTGGAAAACCAGGATAGCTTTGGGGGCAAAATATTCTGGCAGCAGCCTGGACTATTCTGGTCAATATATGTCATGGTGGCAGAAAGGTGAACAGCAGGAACATGACAAAAATTGAGAAAGGTGGCATTGCTCCACTGTGCCTCTCAAATAATTATAATTGCAAGTAGATAGCAACTGAATGTGTTTTCATTTGCTCAGTGGCCACTGATAGCTTCTATATCAGTGGGATGGTGAATCTGCTCACAGTTTGAATTTGGAATATCTGAATTGAGGGCCTGTACAGACTGGCCAAAAGGGCTGACCTGGGGGTGGAGTTGGGGCATGGCGACTGCATGCCTGCTGCTCTGACTCTGCCCTGATGCCTCCATCATGCTGCACACCCCACTGCACAGTCATGGTGTCAGGGCGCTCCCTTGGCACAGCGTACAAATACATTGCACAAAAGGAGTGCAGAAGAGCCACCACAGTGTTGGTAAGGGCGCTTTTTGCCTTTTCAAAAAGGAGCAGCATTTGCCAGCTCTTTTTGGTGTGGCAAAGTGCCGGATTGTGGCCCTGACATGAGGTTGCCATGGCCCCAATTCAGCGTTCCCAGGGGCTGTCTGTATATTCCCTGAGTTATCCAAAATGCAGTCTGTCTTCAAACTATCTCCAAAATAGGTTCAGCTCCTTGGACAGCCCCTTTAAAATTTGGACCAAAATCCAGATAGCAAGTTGAAAAGAAGAAAATGTTTTGTATGACAAAGACCAGTGGCTTGTAGCATTCAGCTGTATCATATAATTAGACAGTGGATAGAATGCTGTTGAAGTCATACTTTTTTCAAAAAAGTTTACATTCAAGGTGGATCACAGTTATATACAGTAACGTTCCAGTATAACAAAACAGGAAAATAAAAACATAAAAAGAAGGGGAAAAAAGCACATTGTTCATAAGTTTGTATAAAGCTGACCAAATGGCTAAATGTAAGTCTATTTCATCTATACATAATTCTTTCAAATGTTACAAGTGTTGTTAGATTGTCTATCCATTGGCTCACAAGTGGAGAAAAATTATCTTTTGAATAATAAAGTATCAATCTTTTAGCATTCAAAAGGGCACCAAAAATCCACTTCCATCATCCATTTGTTAATTTCCAGCAAACAGGTAAACAATTCAAAAGAACATGTAAGTCCCTGAATATCAAGGAACTTTCCAAAATCAAATTTACTCATGTGATTACTTCCTCCCAAAATGTAGCTACTCTGGGATAACTTCAAAATATGTGTTAAAGAAGCATTAGACATATTACATTTCCACCAATTTTCTGATTTTGAAACCCCTTTCTGAAAAAAAGGTTCTGGTGGCCAATATATCCAAAAGAGCAATTTCCAGTGCATAAGACATAGTTGGAGATCTATAGCCATATTAATTAAAGATATTAAAACCGATGGTCATTGATTAGTTTGAACTAGATATTCCAGTTCTCTATTCAATTTTTTCTATTCTGTGGCATATTTATTTATACTTGACAGAAAATTATATGTATTTAAATTGCTTATTTGAATACTTGGTTGGCCTCAATTAATATCTCTAATATTAAGGTAACCTTAGATGCAGTTAAAGCTACATGGCCAAATGTGGATTTTAAGAACTTATTTATTTATTTCATTTATATGAAGCTTTTCTCCCCATAGGGACTCAAGGCAGCTCACAGACATGTGTCAGTTGTAGATATTGCAATTTAGCTGATAAAGTAGTTTAAATTGCTCATGTTAAATTGAAAGGTGCAAAAACTCATAATCAACACTAGGTATATGATTTAAAGTAACAATTCCATTGTCCTTCCATATCTTCTGTAAAAATGGTTCCTTAACAATTTTCAGATCTTCCTGCATAAAGTTAATTTGGCATGAGTATATGGGTCAAATTGTAATTGACAAGACAATATTTGCCACACATTCTAATAGCTGAAAGTATTGACAAAACACTAGCCTTTTTTATAAAATGATAATCAAGTACTATCCATTTGAATAGATGTACCAGAAATAGACTTCATGGATGACCATGGTGGATTACATGCTTTAAATGGACATGTCCAAAACTTAATGCAAGATAACAAATAAGCCCTATGATATGTAAGATCTGGGCTTTCAATCCTCTTTGAGTGAAAGCCGAAATAGAGCAGGAGAGCAGCGGCTTTCTCCATGCCTCTTCTCATGTCATCATAACACTTCTGTTCAATTCCTGAGGGAGACAGTCCTCAAAGCATGTCATTTGGTACACTGGAAAAAGCCATTTGACAAAAGATACACTTTTATGACCATCTCCTTCTGGAAGAAAATGTAAGTGCTATGATGGTATGTAGAAAGGCACAGAGAAAGTCACTACTTTCCCACTTCATTTCAGCTTTCTTTTCTCATGTGATAAGATTCTATGTCAGTATTCAACACAGGGATGGCATAGCACAAAGCCATGTAACTACTTGAGTGTAGATTTACACTACTTAAGTATGCTGTAGGATCTTAGTTCCTGGAACCAAAGATGTGCTAAAAAGAAATGCCAATAAGTGAACAAACAAAACAATTCCCTCTTGATCTACTCCCTCCCCCCCCCCTTTTAAAATGCAGAACCTTTTAATTTCCTTTCCCCTCAGCTACTATGAATGGCCTCATGGGCCGGTAGCTCAGATGCCGATACCTTGGGATATGTGGCACATGAATTCATTTAATAGCTGTGAGCCATGGTGTGTGTGATAAGCTGAGTAGAAAAGTCTGGTTTATTAGCTGCTTTTCTTCGTGGAGAATATTGTTGGAACTGTGTGCATGGTACAATAAGTTCACTGTGACAACCATGTTTGATGATGATTTGGATTTTGACGCTGCTTTTTCACAGCTTACATTTCACACCAGCAGTCGACTAGATTTCCCATCAAGGTTTCTGTAAGCCTCAAACAAAGATGCTATTTTTACTGTATCAGACAGACACACACTCTCTCTCTTACATGCACAATGCTAAACTTTCAACCTGCCATTTGAGTTTGATGGGTACATTTCTTATCCTAGGGGAGGAGAAGGAAGATAGGAGAACGACCCTTGTTTTACATAAAACAAGCCTTTGAAGTATCAGCAAGTTGACAAAGCAGAGAAAAGGAGTCACACTTTATTGCTATTCCTAAAATAGCACCCTTCAAAACTAGGTCCTTACAAACACACCAGCCAATGTGGCTAGGCACTCTAGATCCTTAACAAAGGCTTATGGAAATGATTTATATTCCTCTGAACTTGACACAAGAAATTTGTCACAGTTATGCGATGTGCGGAGGAAAACTAAAAGACTTATTGGCAGGGCTGTGCAACCAGTTCAGCCAAATTCCAAATCCTGAACCAAATCAGTCTAGTTTGGACTGATCTGGATCAGGAATGAATCAGATTAGATTTGTCAAGCCTGAGTTAAAATCAGATTGAATTGCTCTGTAATTATTTGGACTGATATGACAGTAGGGGCAGCAAACTGAATTAAATGAAAGCTAAGCAGCTTGTTGCCAAAATGTTGTAAACATGGCTATATAAGAAAAAGACTAAGGTGTGAAGAAAGCATAGATCTCTTTTATATTTTACAATTATAGCACTTTGATACTATTTTAATTGCAACAGCACCATCCTGTAGAACCCTGGGTTTTGTAGTTTCATGAGGCATTTTGAATTATCTGTTAGACAGCTCTAACACCTTTCCAAACTTCAATTCCCAGGTTTGTTTAGGATGCATCCATGGCAGTTAAAATGCTGTCAAAGTGCTACAATTGTGTATTGAGAAAGAGACCTTTATTCCTAAAGGTGGAATGAACACCAAAGGCCATCTAATCTAATTTGCTATCAATGCAGAGGTCCACCGCTAAACTATTTCTAATGGGTGGCCATCCAACCACTGTTCAACAAAGCAGAGTCCATAGCCATAAATCTTCTTTTACCAATTCCCTCCCAAGACAGTTTCATTCTTCCTTGTTTTGTATATCTGAGGTTTATTGGAATGAGTTTCTGTGCTGATCTCAACATAGTTTTCATGAATTTTATTAGGCACTGGCACTTCTTTCTGTTCTTTTGTTTCATTATTTTATACCTTTTTCTATTTTCTATTCTTTTTATTAGAGATTGGCATCATGAGAAAACATGACATCACTAGAAATGATGATAATGCTGGGTGATATTGAGGACAGAAGGAAAAGAGGAAGACTGCATTGCAGGTGGATTGACTCCATCTAGGAAGCCATGACATTAAGGGGGGAAGCAGACTGGTGGCACGGGGCCACCCTGGGAAGGTACGCCATGGGACTGAGGCATCCCCACGCCTCGATCCTGCGGCGTACCTTCCCCGTCCCTGGAAGGAGCGCTAAAATAGCTCTCCTTTCACTGACTTTTCCGCTGCAGTGTGTCCGGACACTGCAGCGGGAGGTTGCCCCCGGAGCGCTGGCCATGCAGAGGGCCGGCGGCTCCAGGGGCAACCTCGGGAGGAGGAAGGGGCGCCGAGCGTGCGGCTGCCCCTCCTCTTCCCTGCCTCCAGGACGGCTTTTTAAGCCGTCTGCCGAGCAGAAACCTGAGCAACATTGTTGATGACCAGGATCTAATCTGCACTGCAGAATGAATGCAGTTCAACATCACTTTAACTGTCATGGCTCAATGCTATGGGATTCTTGAATTTGTCATTTTGCAAGCTATTTCTCTAGCAGTGAGCTCTCGTGCCGACAGTCTACAAATTCCTGGATTTCACTGCATTGAAACATGACAGTTAAAGTGGTGTCAACTTGCAATAATGCTGTAGTGTGGCAGCAGCCTGAATTTTGCCCGGAAAAGAACAAAAGCTAGTTCTTTATATACAAAAGTCTGAGGTGGTTCATAGAAGTCTGTGTGGATAATTTTGCTGCTTTGGATGTCTAGAGGGACCATAGCTTAGTGGTAGAACATGTCCAATGTTGTTTTCTTGGCATTTCTAAATAAAATGATCTCAAGTAATAAAACTGCAGAGGGCCATTGTCCAATATCCTGGATAGATAAAAGACATAGCTGAGAATAAGCCTCCCCCCCCACCCAATTTCTACAGAACATTTAAGCTTTGCCCTTCTTTGGGGACAGATATTTGCCTGTTTTTTAATGTCTACAAAATCCCAAAGTATGTGTAACTCCATTTTATTATTTTAAGGAATTGTTTAGATCAGAAACATTGAGTCTACAAAGGTTTTTCATGGGAAGGCATGAAGAAATCACTACAAAATGCATTAAAGCTGAAAATACACCCCAGTGTCTCACTTAGGTAAATATCATAAGGCTGTAAGTGGAGAGAAGCCAACCCGCTCAATAAATAGCAGTTGGCTGCACTAAAGATAAAACAATCTTTCATTAAAAGAAATTAAAGTCTAGCTAAACACAATAACAGCTTAATGAACTACTAGTGAGGTATGAATCTACACAAAGTACCGGGAAATGGATCATGGGGCTTTCATCTTTAAGAGCTTTGCTTGTAAAAGGTCTAGTTAATGAACAAAATGCCAAGCCAAGTTCCTAGCTACTTTATCAGTCTTTTAAAGGGCTTGGAATATGGTCATTTCTATGTGTGTATGTGTGTTTGAAAGAGAGAAAGTGCACAAACACCAACAGCATGTAACTTTCTGTTTACTTTACTTATTTGAAGATTATGAGCACTGCATAGTTTTCAATGAAGATTGCAATCTGGGAAATATCTTCTGGGTGGGGGCATAAATATAGTTACATAGTGGGGGAAAATTAAGAAATCTTTCTCCCAGGAAGAATTTATTCTGTCCCCTCCAAAATGTTCCTTCAGTCCCTACATTTTTAGCATTACAGAAAGGTAAAACTTTAATCAAGCATTCAGCAATAGAGTGTTGTTGTTGTTGTTGTTGTTGTTGTTGTTGTTGTTGACAATAATAATAATAATAATAATAATAATAATAATAATAATAATAATAATAATAATAATATTTTACCCACCTCTCAAGGCAGGGGACAACAACAATTAACATACAACAGTTAAAACAGATTGGTTAAAATACACATCAGTTTAAATGGACAAATAAGATGTACACATATTAAAATAATCCACATCTAAAATTCATTATTTAAAATTCACAATTTAAAAATCATCTGGCTAAGCCTGCCAGAAGACACTTGTCTTCAATGCTCTTTTAAATTTGAAGAGTGTATTTAGCAATCCAGTCTCTTCCAGCAGGCCATTCCACAGTCTAGGGGTGGCTGACAAAAAAGTCCTCTGGTACCCCTGGCTGACTGGAGTAAATGTCTGTCACCTGAGCGTACAGGGTGGATAATATGGGAGGAGGTGATCTGTAGGTAACTTGGACCATGTAGGGCTTTAAAGGTAATAACCAACACTTTGAACCTTGCCCAGAAACTAATTGGCAACCAGTGAAGTGATTTTAATATTGGTGTGATGTGATCACTTTTGGATGTCCCAGTAATCAATCTGGCTGCCATGTTTTGAACTAACTGAAGTTTCTGAACTTGTTACAGAGGTAGTCCAATGTACAACACACTGTAAAAGTCCAGCTTTGGGGATTTTTGAGGTAGTCCAGCATGCACTACCATCTTTAGGTCCTCCAGCTCTAGGAAGGGATGTAGCTGGCATAACAGACAAAGATGATAATAAGCACTCCTGGCCATCACATCTATCTGAGCTGTTATTTGATCAGTGGATCCAGAAACACTGTCAAGCTGCAAACATAGTTTTTCAGGGGGAAATTAATTCCATCTAGGAGTGGTTGACACATCTTCAAACTCAGGTTAGGACCTTTGATATTAAGGATCTCTATCTTGTCTGGATTGAGCTTGTTGTTGTGCCTTCATTTCCAACTTGTGATGACCCTAAGGCAGGGGTAGGCAACCTTTCCCCTTTAAGGGCCGAGGGACTTCAGCTCCCAGAATCCCAGGAGTTATTGGCCAACATGGGACTATTGGCCAACATAGCTGAGGCTTCTGGGAGCTGAAGTCCCTCGGCCCTTAAAGGGGAAAGGTTGCCTACCCCTGCCCTAAGGTGTGCCTATCATGGTTTTTTTCCTTGGCAGATTTCTTCAGAGGGGGTTTGCCATTGCTATCCTTTGAGGCTGAGAGAATAGGTCTAGGTCACCCAGTGCATTTCTTGGCTAAGCAGGGAATTGGACCCACTTCTCTAGAGATATAGTCCAACACTCAAATCACTACACCACACTCTCCCCCCCCCAAAAAAAAAGAAAAAAAAGAAGAGAGGGAGAAAGGCAAAGTTACCAAGAGAATGTGAATAAACCAAACAGAAAAGATGTAGGTGTGTTTTTTCCATGGAGCTTATTGCATTACCTTTTACTTCGAATCTAGCCTCCCAGGATGCAGCTGGGATGTGGCATAGAGGCAGGAATTATCACATTGTAATTCACAGCTTGGGTCCCAGCTGCACTCAGATAGTCAGCATTAAAACTCTGGAGCTTGCTAACTTCGAGAAAGGGCTGGCTGAGCATGGCTGGGACTCGGGCTGCAGTCACCCAGTGATTTGGTATCAAATTACAATGTAATAATTCCCGCCTCCATGCCGCATCCTGGCTGCATCCCAGGAGGCTAAATTCAAAGGAAAAAGAAATGCAATAAGCTCCAGTGTCTCACTCTACAGAATAAACATATTGAATCAAATGTTGATTTTGGGTCAGGACAGATTCCTTTGATTCAGTGGGTTTATTCCTCTGTGGATTGACAATAGGATCCAGGCTAATACACTGGAACAACTTTGATAAAGAATTCAGAGACATACAGCTTTGATAAAGGGAAACGAAGTTAAAAAAAATAACAATAATTGCTGAGTGTTATCATTTTTGTAGGATCATATGGCTTTGAGTTTTTGCTATGACTCATCAGTAGAAATTTAAAATGCTGTGGCACCTCATATCCTCCAATATTTAACAGATGTAATATGGAATACATCTGGTCAAGCAACATCAGAGTATGGTCAAGACAGCAAAAGTTATTAATGAGGAAAAGCATACAATCTAGGAGAAGCTGCAGCACTTTGCTTTTTCCTGAGCTTACTGGGAAGGAAAAGATTCTGTCCCCCTCCTGTCCACTCCCTCCGATTAATTAATTGAGTGCAAACTACTTTTATAGTTAAAACTCACTTTGCACCTATTGAAGTAAGCCAGTGTAATAAAGTGGGAGGAAGAGAAAGAAACTGGGACATTTGAAAAGCAGTTGGAAAAATGGGATGAGAGAGGATTAATTATGACTATCCCTACCAGATTAGGGCAGTTGGATGGTATGGCATTTCATTTGTGGAATACTGTCCCCTTAAAGGCCTGATTAGTGTCAACATTGGGAGTATACAAATATCAAGGAAAAACATGATTATTATTTTTGTAAACACTTTGGAGCCTAATTTATCTCATCCAGATCTGCACATGGGTATGGTTTTCAATGAACCTTAAATTGTTCGAAAGTGTTTTTGAACCATCTGGTTCTCCCTTGTCAAAAAGCATTGTTCGGAATGCTTTTACTCTGCTTGAATAATTCTGTTTTAAATTGTTTTAAAAATTGTTTTAAAAATTGTTCTTATTGTATACCCCCTGAGACCCTGGGATATAGGCTGGTGTATAATAATTTAGATAAAAATTTAAATAATTATTATATTATTATATAGATTTATATCCCAGCCTTTTCCCAGTTTGGGACTTCAGCTGTCTTACAACAGATTAAAAGAGGCATATAGGTTGAGTCTCCCTTATAAAAAATTCTTGAGACCAGAACTGCTTTGGATTTTGGAATATTTGCATATACATAATTGTCAGTGAGAATTTGCCCCAGACTGTGTAAATGTCTCATGTGCATGCAATGGGTTAAAGAGGAAATGCTAACTCAGATGAAGCTGATGCAACTTGAGCATGGAGATGAGTCATAGCAGGTCCAAAATGCACTGTCACTGTGGACCCATGGATGGAAGCTGATGAAACACTAGCAGGGGATTGGATCAGAATCCTAGCTGAGTTTGTGTATATAAGGATGAATGCTCCAATACACAGTATGGATGTCAGTTGATAGCAGAGCATTATGTCAGTTTTTGTAAATATTGCCATATTGTGCTTGTAAATGCTTTTCTGCAACTAAGATTAAAAAGCCTCTTTAGAAGAACCAGCAGCCATGAGTGACTTTCCAGACTTGGCAGTGGTGTCTGATTCCTAGCTGGCAGTCTTCAGTGTATGGACTCAACTTTCCCTCTGCACTAACAATAATAAGATATCTTGAAATGTGACACAAGTCTAAAGACAAAGATCATTTATGTTTCACATACATCACATACACATAGCCTGAAGGTACTTTTATATGTACATTTTTTAATAATTTTGTGCATGAAACAAAGTTTGTTTTCACTGAACCATCAGAAAGTAAAAGTGTCAACCACCCATGTGGACAATTTTAAATTTTAGGATATTTTGGATTTCAGAATTCCAGACGAGGGATGTTCAACCTGTAATTAAAAAAAAAATGCAAAAATATATATATTTTTTAAAATATATATATCATTGAACTCTCCATAAAATTAAATTTTAAAGTTAAAAAATAACCATCAAAAATGAAAAGTAACCAAGACAGACAGTACAGCAAAATCCACAAGCCACGTCCACTTAAGCATTCAGTTTTGAAAGGTCTGTTGAAATAAATAAATAAATAAAAAGTCCTAATCTGCCTATAGAAAAATAGCAAGGAGGGGGCCAGGCTAGCCTCTCTGGGAATGGAGTTCCAGATCTTGAAAGCAATGAATTAAGAAACAAGATGGGCCAGGATTGGGGGGGGGGGGGAGCAGAGAGAAAATTTAGCTAAAAGGCACAAGACTACAGGAAGTACTGATAGCCTTCAATATGTCCCCTGTCCCATTTTAAATGGGATAATTGGTTCAGCTCTCTTAATGCGATCATCACCAACATTCTTATGCAGTCGGGCTAGCAACAGGGAGACAGACTGCCCTTAGTCCCTAAGGAAGACTGGTCTGTAATTATGTCACCACTTAGCAGAAAGAGCAGCCCTCCAGGGGCTGAAAAGTATCCCCCATCCCAACAGATTGAACTTTTTAGCCTCAGCAATATCAGCCAATTCTCCTGGTTTTTGAGGGATTGAGTTTCAGTAAAGTAAAGAGAAGGCCAAGTTCAGCATGGCACCCTGAAAGGGGTTTGGGATATGACAATAATATCAGTTTTATCTACTCTTTGTTGCCATTTTTATCTTTGATCCAGATGAAAATGTACCTTCTTTAGCATTTCATTTTACACCTATAACAAGGAATTACTTTGTGTCCCTCCTCCCTTGAATCAAGTAAACTCATGCTTCAAAAGAGGCATTTTCATACATGTTTTCCTCTGTCCATATCAAAATTAGTTATGCTGTTTACATATGTAATTTCTGTTCCACCTTTCTGCCAATATATAGGGCACAAGGCAGCTCACAGCATAGGCTAAAAGAATACAGAGCTAAAAAGCTATTTATGATACAAAAGTGAATGAAAAAGTAAATAAGAAATGGTATTGAAAACATAAGTTTAAAAACGTATTGTTGTTGTTGTTATATACTTTCAAATCTTTTCAAACTTATGGCAACTCTAAGGAAAACCTATCATGGGATTATTATTATTATTATTATTATTATTATTATTGGCAAGTTTCTTCAGAGGTGGTTTGCCATTGCCATTATCTGAGACTGAAAGAGTGTGACTTGTCCAAAGTCACCCAATGGGTATCCATGGCCAAGCCGGAATTCTAACCCAGATATCCAGAGTCATAATCAAACACTCAAACCATGCTATCTGTCTTAAAAAAATGTTAAAACATGCTTTAAAAGCATGTTAAAACAAGTCTACATGTTAAAAACATGTAAAGCATAGCAATGAGGTAGAAACACAGCCTCCTCTATTAATGATTCTTATGTAGGAACCAGAATTAATCATCAAACAGAATGGAGATTGCAATTTCGAAATCAGAAGGAGACTATAACTGGGAAGGGCAGCTATGAAATAACTAGACAAGATAATAAAAAACAAAGATATACAGTCGGCCCTCCATTTTTGTGGGCTTGAAGTCTGCGTCCCTCACCCATTTTCAGTCAGCAAATGGGGGGGGGGGAGTAGGGCACACACCTGTAGCGCATGCCTGCAAGCGCCCATGGGCACACATCACCATTCAAGCCAATAGGGCTTGAATATTTGTGATTTTCCATTTTTGTTTGTGTGTGTGTGCATGTGGAATGGATCTCCCATGAAAACAGATGGGTGACCGTAATACTAAACATTAAAGTAAGACTTGTCCAAACTATTGTACTTCCTATCACCATGTACGGATGCAAGACCTGGACAGTAAAGAAAGCTAATAGAAAGAAAATTAACTCATGTGAGATGTGGTGCTGGAGAACAGTGCTAAAGATATCATGGATGGCTGGAAAGACAAACAAATGGTTACTGAAAGAGATCAAACCTGAACTCTCTCAGGATGACCAAATGGAGGCTGTTGTAATACAGCCACATCATGAGAAAGCATAACTCACTAGAAAGACAATCATGCTAGGAAAGTTAGAGGGTGGAAAGAAAAGAGGTAGACTGAATACCAAATGAATAGAATATCAAAGAGGTTATGGCAAGGAACCTGAAGGAACTATGTAGAATGGTTGAGGACAGGGCAATCTTGAAGAAGCCTCATCTACAGAGTCGCCATGAGTCAAAGTCAACTCAAAGGCTGTTAACAACAACAGTGTAGCAACTAAAATAGTCTTTCCATTAGACTAGAAAGTATTTACCAGCTGGTAGAAAGAGAACTGAAAGGATGCCAATCTATCCTCCCCTGGGAGGGAGCTTCACAGCCTGGGAGCAAACACTGAGAGGGCGCTCTCACATACCCTCACCAAACTTCCCTATGATGGTTGTGGAACTCTCCCTTGAGAATCTTAGCACTCAGGCAGGTTTGTTTGAGGAGATATGGTATGTGATAATATGGTTCCATTGATATTACAGAAGCCATGATCCCATTTGACAGTGGTGGAGCATAAGATTTCAACAATGGATGGAATCCTATATAATCTGTTATGCAACTAATTTTGAGTACACCTAGCTAGGTAGCAGAGTCACTAAGAAACCCAGTTACTGAATTGCAAAGATGAATATTGGGGCACTGGCAAGAGTATCCAATACACATTGGTGCCCAGTGCTCATTGGGCCCAATGTGATGCATATCAGGACTGATGTGATGCACATTGGGAACAATGAGCCTCTGTCACTGTCTCACTGTGCATCATCCACCATTTGCCAGCTCTGCTATGTAGTAACATAGTAACATAACAACATCCCTCTATTGGATATAGATGTTGCACAACTGAACAATTCACTTCCCATTTTTTTAAAAAGAGGTAAAATTTGGAGCCACATAGAATTTCTCTCAAATGTATAAAAACACAAAACCACATAGAAATTCTCTCAAATGTATAAAAACATATGAAAATATCCCCAAGCCAAACCTACAAACATCCAGAATCCTGTAGCACCACCAGATATTATAAGTTTCATCTGCAGTCCTTCTCAAAATGGTGACCGTTTCCTGTCACCATTTTGAGAGAGGCTGGAGAGGAAAACAGAAGTATTTGGGCTTGCTGTGAAGAGGCACAGCCCATGGAAAAGTTGGGGAGATTGGCCCCTGTTGTAAGCACAGCTTTTGTATTTATGAATTGTTCAAGTTAACAAGATATTATGCTGTCTGCAGCAAAGGACAAGATCTCGCCTCTTCCACTTTGTCTTCCAGTAGACCTACAAATGAATAACTTCGAAGCCACCAACAGTGCATGGCCCTTGTGGTTTCTTCCAACTCTGTCATTCCATGATTCGATGATTCTTTTCCATCTCTATTTTGACTTCCATCAGCCTCAGGTGGTATTGAAAAATTTCAGAGATTATGGGAATGTAATCCAAAACATCAAGAGGGAGGAGGGTCACCAAGTTGTCTACTCTTGGTTGCGTACTACTTCTGAGCAGCCTATGACTTTTATTACTTCCATCTTCTGGACAAGGAGGTAGAGCTACTTCAATATAAAAAGCCTTTACCACTAGTCAAGTTGATCTGGCATGTTTTAGACATCTTGTCCAACCATCCCTTTTAAGGAAGTGAAGTTTGGAGTGACATTAATCTAGCTACAAATCACAAATTATTATCTTTATTCTTTGCATTCTCTTAATACAGAAGAATTACAAAGAACTTGGCCCTAGGTCAGAACATGAGGAGAAAAGAAGAAAAACCTTGTTTTCTGAGGTTATCATTCAAATAATCAGCAGCAGTGGTTCTTAATGAAAAGTCTTTCAGATCACCAACAACATCTCCTGATTTGGAGAGCAAGTTAATAAAGAGTGGAACACTATATTCATGTTTAACATTACAATTAACTAGGGACTAATGCCACCCCCGTGAAACTTTATTCATATGGCAGTAAATATAACCTCTAGGGCCCTCAAGAGGTTTTCTTCCCCTTTGATGCTTGGCTTACAAGAGATACGTCTCATCAGCTGCCTCCAATTTTCTTTTTGGTGCCATGTTGTTTAGACATGATTAAGAAAGTATTAAGTAGCGATAAGGAAGGATATGATGCAAATGGAGCTCATCCAGTCATTTGATCCAAAAATAATACACCAATATGGTGAGATATCATAACTTGCCAGAAGGATCTCAAGCAATTTTAGAAAAAAGAAAGCGGGAGATAGGGAGAAATGATTCAGAGTTATGATGGGTGTTGTGATTGTTCTGTAGCCAAGCCCAGGGATGGACCATCATATCAGCAGTGGACATCTTGTGTTAGGTTTCCCATACTCTCACTCTGAAAAGAATAATACACTGTGATGTGTCAGTTATAATGCTTGACTTTCATCAGGAGAAGGGGAACCATTTGAGTCCCATTCCATCAGTTTTGTTATATGTTTGAAAGTGTAGCAGTGGCACAATACAATGTGCAATGTGGTAAAATGTCTAGAAACCATGTTCTATGAGGAGTGGTTTAGGGAACTGGGTATGTTTAGCTTTGGGAAGAGAAGGTTAAGCAGTGACATGATAGCCATGTTTAAATATTTGAAGGGGTGTCATATTGAGGATGGAGCAAGCTTGTTTTTTTTTTTTTGTTTTGTTTTGTTTTTGCTGTTTCAGAGACTGGGTCATGGAGAAATGGATTCAAACTACATGAAAAGATATTCCACCTAAACATTAGGAAGAACGTCCTGATAGTAAGAACTGTTCAATACTAGAATAAGCTGACTTGGAGTGTGGTGGAGTCTCCCTCTTTGGAGGTTTTTAAGCAGAGGCAGTTTTTAAAAACTTAAAAACTATCAAGAGTGCTTTGATTGTGTATTCCTGCATGGCAGAATGGAGTTGGACTGGATGGCACTTGTAGTCTCTTCAAGCTTTATGATTCTGTGATTCTATGACATGTCATTTCCTGTCATGGTTCTGAAACAGACTGCAGTGGAAAGGATGGGCATTTGAAGGTAGTACAGGACTCTAGGATACTTATAGGGATGAGTAGGGGTAGTTCTACATATTTTCACATGTTTGGGGACATTTCAATATGATTTTGGGTCATAAATTGCCTGAAAAGCCTGACACTTTTTTTTTTTAAATGGGAGCTTTAGGGGATTGTTGGATGGCTTCAAGGACTCCAAAAGTGGAACCTGGGGGCTTTATGTGGCCCATGGGCTGCACTATGCCCACCCATGCTCTATATGTTTTTTGGCTACATCTGCAGTTTCCAACATTTCTCACCATTGGCTATGCTGGTTAGAGCTTATGGGAGTTGCAGTCCAACAACATCAGGATGGCCTCATGATTCCTACCCTAGTGTAGGTAATATTGTGCAACATGGATCAATGGTCTGAACTGGTGTAAGCCAGCTGCCTACACAGCAGTAATCAGTTTCAATTTCTCCCCCTTCAGTTCTTTTTAAACATCCAGTTCTTTACAACATGAATATAGAAATGTTTGCAAATGTTAGTAATCAGTTTAGAAAACAAACTGATATGAAATTTTCACCCATATATGCTAGTCAAGTTTAGTAGTCCACAATAGGGAGCACCAGTACAGTGTTACAGTTTAGGAGTCTTTCAGGGGGGTGGGGGAGACTGTGACAACCCGATTTCAGCAACACAAATATTATGGAATACACAGTGACTGAAATCCAGTCCATTATGAAATAAGTGCGTGAAGCTCTGGGCCTACAATAGTAATTGACGTGAAAAGGATCTAGTGCTGTTTACAGATGATAAACTAAACATGAGTCAACCATATGAAGAGGCAGTCAAAGAAGCCAAATGCAGTTCTCAACTGCATCAATAGGAGTATAGTGTCTAGATCAAGGGAAGCAATAGTACCACTCTATTCTGCTATTGACAGACCTCACTTGGAATCCTATGTCCATTTCTGGGAGCAACAATTCAAGAAGGATATTGACAAGCTGGGAAGTATCCAAAGAAAGGTGACCAAGATGATAGAAGGTATCAAAACTGAGCCTCATGAGGAACATCCAAAGAAGCTGAATATGTTGTCAAAGACAAGATTGGATGTGATATGGTAGCCATTATATTTGAAGGGATGTCATGTAAAGAATGTTTTCTGCTGCTCCAGAGGATAGGACCAAATCAATGGATTAAAATTACAAGAAAAGGGATTCCATCTAAACATTAGGAGGAACTTCCTGATAGTAAGAGTTGCTCACCAGTAGAAGGTGACAGACTCTCCTTCTTTGGAAGTCTCCCAACAGAGACTGGATGGCCATATTTTAGAAGTGCTTTAATGTATCATGGCAGCAGTTTGAATGAGATAGCCTTATGTTTTCTCCTGTGGCCAAAATTTTAACATCTCACATTCTTCCCAACCTAAATATGAAAAGCTGTGTAAATCACTTTTTTCCTCTTTTAAAAAACTAAAGTAATTTTCTTCTGTTTCTATTATAAAGGCACAAATGCCACAGCTGGGCTTGTGACTATATTCAAGATTCCGAATACTTTCCAGTGGCAGAACTAGAGGCTTGCATCATAAAAGAATTTTCAACCATCCAGCATTTCATTATGGACATAGAATTGAGTTATATAAAAGCACTATGATATATATTTCAGCAGCTGACTCCCTTGTAATAATGAAGCCAAGAGTCTCACAGCAAGGTTCTGTGACATCATTTAAAATGAAGTTAGAAACATTTCTTTTTTGTTGCTGTGACCTATGAGGATTGGCTGATGCCACCTAGCCAACAGCAGTGAAATGAGCTTTCTGATCTGACCCAAAGGAAACCAGAACAAGTTGGTAGATTGTTGTAAGGCTATTCAAACACAATGGGCAGCATTTTAGAGGGGTGGAGTGAGGAGAACCTAAACAAACGCAGCATGTGCAAATGGTATTTGAGCCCTCCAAGCTCTGAAGAAGTGTTAAAATAAACATATTAGCCAGCAAGGATATGGCTGGATAAACACATCAGAATTTGCAAAGTGACTGTTATATTACTTTAAAACCATTTAAGGTTTCCATTTGTGCCTGAAACCATTTCATAACATGCCATCCTTCCAGTACACTTACACACACACACACAATTTTAAGTGGCTAGAGACAGCCATGTGTTTAGTCTATTAAAATAGACAGCAAGCACATTCTGGGAGAATTGGTCTGGATTACTGAGTCTCAGTTACACTAACACAATGTGGTAGCTATAACCCAGGTCACAATACCATTTTCTTCTCTTTGACCTCTCCTTTTCTTCATTTTTGTAAAACAAAAGAGAATGCCTGGCATTCTGAAGAGCTGTTGCAGATTTGTAACCTAGTGTTATGGATCTGTAACTGCTCTGTATTCAGTAAGACTAAGTAATTTCATTGTCAAACTACACAAATGCCCCCTCAGCCCACCTCAAGAGCCAGCAGCCACATTGGGTGAAGGAGGCCTTTCCAGATGCTGATTGGGCCCTTACAGCCAGCCAGCGAGGTTGTGACAAAGAATTGCAACAGGGATCCTGCCCTGAAAAGCATTATTATTTGGCCCTGAAATTCCAAACATAACTGGTTCATTTGGTGTGGTGCTCCTGTGCCATGAGCCAACAGGGGTTGCCTAACCAATCTCTGCCAACCTTAACCCTATCCAGTTATACCTCCATCAGCAAAGCCCATCCCACATGCTTTTGGTATTTTCACTACTTCTAAAAGAAAGTTTTGAATGATTTGAAGATGCTAGCAGCAACAGAGCAATATTTCGTTGACCAGACATCAGAATTTTGTTTTTAGAAGGGTTAATTTTCCTCTCTTCCATATCTTGCATTTTGTCTGCTTTGTTTTGTAATTAATTAAT
>CM034708.1:210599712-210612188 GCA_020142125.1 Phrynosoma platyrhinos | reverse complement strand
ATATGTACAAGTATTTACACTGACTGACATAATTCTCAGCCACCTTCCAATATATAACACACACATGGAGCATTGGAACTCCTCCCTTATATACACAATCTGTAGCAGAGATTTTAGTCCAATCCCCAACTGGTGTGTTACACAGTTTCCTGTCCCACATGTGCCATAACTGTGCAGCATTGAAGTTTGATGACCTCATGTCCTGCCTATGTATTATCATCTTCCTGTGACTCAGCACCCTTCAATATGCACACTCATCATGGCACCCTTTGAACTCAGGTTACCTTTCACCCTTGTTCTCCATTGCAACATCCAGGTCATTTTCCTCTGGATGCAATTTGTCATGACATATTCACCATTTGTTCTGGATCTTCCAGGAAAATCTGAAGCACTCTGGGGTGACACCAAGTGGCTGTTTACACAGTATCTTGCTGTGCTGCCTGCCACTGCCATGAGTTCATAGAATCATAGAATCATAGCATTGGAAAAGACCTCAAGGGCCATCCAGTCCAACCCCCTATCATGCAAGAACACAGAATCAAAGCACCCCCAATAGATGGCCATAGAGCCTCTGTTTAAAAACCCGAGTTGTTTCCTCTGAAGTCACAATGTGACACCCAGGTATGTAAATGATACTGGGTGCTTTGTTTTCAACCTCAGCAAAGTGACTCACACCAGCACTGGTGCCAGTGGGTGGCACAATTGGATGTGTGTGTAGACACCTGCCTGGCATTGTTCTGGAGTGCCCAGGGAACAAGAGGAATTTGAGCAGCTTTGAGGTCAGATTACTCCAAGAGCAGCCCAAAGCATTCAAGTAGTGTAGACCAGCCCTGACACTAATTCAAATAGCTAAGTATCCAGATATCACTTAAGAAATATTGGACTTAGCAAGGGAAGGCTCTGTTGGCTCTTCTAGTGACTTCATTAGAGACAATTGGTTGCCCACTGCTGGAATATCATTGCTGTCTTGAATGGAATTTTGGTTGGACTTCGAGGTGATTCCTCCTTACGCTTAATAGTTTTAAAGAGATTGAGGAAGGAAAAAAACATTTCAGCACTGCCTCCTAGGGTGCTTAGGGCCAATGCAGACTGGCACTATAGACCGGCCTGAGGGTGGAGTTGGGGCGGGGCAACCACTCGCCAGCTGCCCCAACTCCCGACATCGCCCTGACACTGTGCAGCCATCCATACTGTGTGAAGCATCAGGATGCCCCCCTGGCACAGTGTACATAACACTGTACCAAAAGGGTGCAAAAGAGCTACAGCGGCAGCTCAAAGGGCAGCATTTTGCCACTCTTTTTGGAGTGGCAAAAAGGAGGATCAGGGCTGTGGCGTGTGGCCATCTGCATTGGGCTCTTAGAGGAAAGAACAATGCTGCTGGTGGAGTAAAGGAGTCTTTGATGACTACGTGTATCTGGCAGATGCCCAAAATCATCCTACTCAAGAAACCTCCCTTGAACATGCTTCTGAAGCTTAGAGAGAACTTTGTTAGGGATACAGACTTACCAGTTTCCCCAATATCAAAGAGACTAGTCCCTCTTGGTATTGGACTCCAGTTACACACTGAATCTTTACCAACTTTTTGCATTGTGGTCCTGGCCTTTCTACTTCCTCCAAGTCATCTTAAATTGAGATGTTTATCAGCACTAGCTGTACGTTATATGGAGTGTTACCCTAGTTGTGTAACTTTCATCTTCACTTATTTGACCTCTTAAGGACTTAATCTCGCATACAGCTGTAAGTAGGGGAGAGTTACTAAGAAGGTAGCTGTATGTCTCCCCCCTTTCTTTCTTTTTTTTTTCTTTCTTTTTTTCATGGCAAAGAAGATCCAGGGTGTTTGAGTTTTTTCCTTTTTTTTGAGAATTTCTACCAAGCTAATCCTTTTAAACCTAGCTATGCTTATTAGCTTTCTTTGAACTGATAAGGCTTAAAGAGATGTGTCATTTGAAGAAGGGAAGGCAATTTTAACTGCAAAAAAGGCTACAAAACAGGAGGATACAGAAGGTGAAATGTGGCATGTGATGAAATGGCGGCAATACATATTTTTTAAATCTCCTCTAAAACTATATTGTAGGAATGACAGAAATTACCAGTGAGCTGTTATGGTTTTAGGAGTTATAGGCATCAACCTATTTAGTGGTGCTAAGCAGGCGCTTGATTCCCTTGCTGTCTCTCAAGTCGTTTCCGATGGCATGGCAGTCATTGCTACGTCCCCCAGTATTTTCTGACAAGAGACTTGAATTGATCAGTGAGTGGCTTGAAATTTAAAGATAGGATGGAAGAGGGGAAGGAATCTTCTTTATCCATCTGTGAGTGTAGATGGGTTTTTTCTTAAACCCTTTGAATTCAAATGGCAAATTTTAATTGAGCCCTGGTGTATCCATCATGATTTATGTGATGCATCTGCCTCTCTCATTAATGCAGATACCAAGGAACAATGTGTCATTCCTGGTTAGGCTGCTGTGGCAAGCTTCTGAATATGCCTGCTCCAGTTCAACATCTCCTCAAATTACCTCGCTCTTTGGAGCAACTGTCGACAGAGTTGACAGACAGGTTTCATTAAAATATCAGCAGTACGGCTGGACCAGAGAGCATTACTGGGAATATTGCTAGATTGCTTCTTAAAAATGCCTTCCTCTTCAAATGCTTATCTTCTGGTTTGATTACAGCTAATATTTCAAAGAGGGGCTGCTGAGTTTCAGAGAGTTTCTTCAACTGGTCTTTGGAAAAAATATAATATCATCACCTGACATTGGGAGCCAGTTTGGTGTAATGGCTTCAGCATTGGACTCTGGAGACCAGAATTTGAATATCTGCACTGGGTGACCTTGAGCAAGTCACACTCTTTCAGCCTCAGAGGAAGGCAAAAGCAAACCCCTTCTGAGCAAATCTTGCCAAGGAAATCTCATGATAGATTCACTTTAGAATCACCATAAGTCAGAAATGGCTTGAAGGCACACAAAAACAAAAACAACATTCATAAATGGATAGATTTAGTGGAATACAAAACCATCGATACACA
Source organism: Phrynosoma platyrhinos (assembly GCA_020142125.1). Lineage (NCBI taxonomy): Eukaryota > Metazoa > Chordata > Lepidosauria > Squamata > Phrynosomatidae > Phrynosoma > Phrynosoma platyrhinos. The sequence goes on along the minus strand of CM034708.1, from coordinate 210,609,166 downwards.
CTGCTGTGAACTGAATATTGCTTATACTTTGTCCATATTAGCTAAGTCACTTTTTATTGTCACTTTGATGTCATATAATGTCTTAAACCATTCTAATTTCTTCAGGAGGGACTACCCATATCAGTCTTAAAAGGGTGTGTGTGTGTGGGGGGGGGGAAGGTAAATTCTATGAGGGAAGCAAAAATTTTCTGGGAGCAGGTTCTTGCATTTAGTCTTTAGAGTACCTTTGTGTGTTATATTAGCAAGAATTAGATAGGGAAATGCAGGTGTGTCAGGGAAGGAGCGAGGATGAAGACTGGGAAACCAATGGAAGAATCCAGAAGAAATGTAGGTACACTAGACACTTTTACAGGAATAAGGAACCCAAGAAGGTAGTGTGCTATATTGTAGGAGAAAGGACACAACTTTGAATTAGATTACTCCTGAATTCTTGAAAAGCCAAGAATCTTTTGATAAAATTCACTGCACTGATGATAGCCAGGGTGACACAGAGATCCCTGGTTCATAGGATTGACATATGTGAAACTTGACTTGATGGGAGTTAAGAACACTGAGACGCAGAGTGGTGTAGTGGTTTGAGCATTAGAGAGGCAGGGTTCTGCTCAGCCATGGAAACACACCAAGTGACCTTGGGCTCATTCTCAGACTCAGAGAAAAGCAAAGGCAAGCCTGAACAATCCTTGCCAAGAAAACCACATGATAGGGTCACCTTAGGGTTGCCATAAATTGGAAATGACTTGAAGGCACACAACAACAACACTGAACACCAAGGCAACACAATGTACATGGACTGATTGTGGTGAATACACATGGCTGACAAAGCATTATGCAGTTGCAAGGTGGAAAGGCAATACTCATTCACCCAAAATTCTGTGTACTTTAATGTGATACTGAAGGCACAATGATCTCATATGAGCAACTCCACTCATTCCACTGTCAGCTGGATATGATTGTTGTGCCTTCTCCTTTCCATCACTCTACATTCATAATGCATGTTACACCTGCACAGGTTATTAACAGGATGCCAGTGAGTCCATTCTACATTGCTTAAACTATTTTAATGTCTTTAAATGTGAAAAATTCCTACCTCATTGCTAGAGGGAAATTAAGGTTCAGTTGTCAATACAGATGGCTTCTGTTCATGGAATGATGTGGAGGGCATGTTGATTTTTACTTCAAGCATCCAAACATCTTGGCCCAATCTTATTTCTTGTCTAGAATAATTAAACAAGTAGAGTTATTCTCAGTCTGATATCCAGAATCTTGTCCCAACTTGTGTAGACTTGTTGAATCAGTTGTTGAATTGTGACTTAACAGACTGTCAGAAGGGGGATGCAGACCAGGGCGTTTGGAGCGCCCTGGTCCGGAGCGCCGCGGGGCTATGGCAGCCTCACCGCGGCGCCTCCCCGGCGACCCTGAAAGGAGCGCCAAAAAGGCACTCCTTTCATAAGTTGCAAAAAGAGTGCCCTAAAAGCGGCGGGCGCCCTTTTTGCGACTTATCCTCCACAGCGCGTCCGGACGCTGTGGAGGGAGGTCACCCTGAACGCGTCCGGCATGCGGTGACCCGGAAGCGTTCAGGGCGACCTCAGGAAGAGGAAGGGCCGCCGCACGTGCGGTGGCCCCTCCTCTTCCGGGCCTCGGAGACGGCTCAATTGAGTCGTCTGCCGAGGCTAAGAAATAGTGCACATTAAATTGAGGCACTGCCCTGGCTCAGTGCTAGGGAATCATGAGAATTGTATTTTTTTCTGAAACATTTCAGAGAGCTCTAGTGCCACAATAAATTACAGTTCCCATGATTCCCTAGCACTGAGCCAGGGCAGTGCCTCAATTTAATGTGCACTATTTCTGACAGTCTGCTTAGGCCCTAAATACATAGGTCAATTTAATTGGTTTAATGGGTCTATGCTAGTCCAGCCTAACAATAGGATTTAGACCAATGTCCACAAGGATAGAAATACAGTGTTTCAACCCTCAAAACAAAACAAGAACAACTCATAGAAGAAAAGTTTGGAAAGTTTGGAATTTGATTTGTTGAAAAGAAAACCTTCCCAGATGTTCATCATGCAATGATGCTTGGATCTGAGACCTCCCCCGCCCCCCGTTTTCAGCTTAACTCCACTGTATAGCAAAGTTTTATTTTAAAAGAAAACAATTTGGTCTTGAAATCCACACTTGTAAAAAAATAATCTGAATTAATGTCGCTCCATTTTTTTTACTTGCTTACTTCTTGCTCATTCCCCATTCTGCAATACTTCATCATGAGAGTAGAAAGCCCAAAGGTATCTCAAAATTTATATTTTAAAAAAGGAACCCAAATATGAACACATAAAGCTATAGGCTCCAAATGCCAGTGCTGAGATTGGTTCTCTGTGTATGTGGATTTTAGATGCAATTACAAGGGAGAAAGAGGGAAGCCAAGCAAAACAGACACGGCTGCTAATACTCTATCTGTCAGTCACAAAGATGAGCTTCTCATTCCTGGCTTTCACCAAATTAACACATCAGTGACTTCTGCATAACTCGGGACTTTAATTCACAGCTTGACAAACCATAAACAAGGAAGCCAAGTTACATCTCCCTCTCCACCATTTCTCTGCAAATACTTCTTTTAAAAGACATTCTATCAAGTCAACCAGAAGCCTGTGAGAAGATTAAATGATGCATTAGATGCATTTCCACAGACATGATGGTCCACAAGCTTGGGTAGTAATGTTTCTATTTTAAATCTACATCCAGACCATGGAGGATCGAGTCATTCATTCGCCACTGGATCTAGATAAGGCTTAGAACTGGATGGAAGATTGGTCTTTTAAAGAAACCAAAGAGTTTGGTTTGGTTTGGTGACCCACAAAACCCATATACTGTATACGTTTTGTGAGTTTCCATTTTGTATGACTGTTTTACATCCTTGCCTCTATAACACCAAACTTAATATAGTCCATCACCCATATATGATGGGTCCTCCAGAAGCTCCCGCATCATTAAGTTTTTACATTAGGCTTCTGGACTTTAGCAGAAAGATTAGCAAACTCTTGGTAGACCAAAATCATAACTGATGGTTTCTGATGAGGAACTAAGACCTGACCCTTCTTCTCCAATCTCAGAATAAAGAAGAGGACTCCCAGAGAAACTGTGCTGCCTTGAATACCCTTAGATTTGGGTGTTTCACACTGTACAACTATATCATTTTGATATCACTAACTTCCATGGCTGCATCTGTCAGAGTACTCAGGATTGCATTACACCAGGGGTAGGCAACCTTTCCCCTTTAAGGGCTGAGGGACTTCATCTCCCAGAATCCCAGGAGCTATTGGCCAACATGGGACTATTGGCCAACATGGCTGAGGCTTCTAGGAGCTGAAGTCCCTCAGCCCTTAAAGGGGAAAGGTTGCCTGCCCCTGCATTACACTATTGTGATTAAATAAAGGTGTGATTAATGCCAGGTGAACCTGTCTTTATGAGCCTGTATGGTAATTGGCCAATTAGGCTAGGTGGCTGCAATGCAGTCAATCAGAAGACTACAAATGTTGTGGTAGTTTGCATGTAGATTGGGAGCTGTTATGCTTTACACACTGGAGGTTGTTTTACTGAGAGCTGTATGCTGAGAGCTGTTGACTTGATCTTCATGCTGAGTTTGTTTTTGTATTTTTCTATGCCTATTTGTATCCAGCCATAATGCTACAATGCTTTGTTTGTTGTGTTATTTTTGTTTCTGATAAGTAAACTAAGGGGGGGGGATGTGGATGGGCGGCCATGGGCCACCCTGGGAAGTTGGGGAACGGGGCTGAGGCTGCTCCATGCCTCGGCCCCAATCCTCCCTTTCGCCACCTGGGAAAAGAGTGCTAAAATAGTACTCCTTTTACAAGCTGTGAAAGGGGTGTCTGAAGAGCTGCCATGCAGCTCTTCTGTGCCTCTTCTGGCTCAGCGTGTCCGGACACTGAGCTGGAAGGATGTAATCGGAGTGCCCATCATGTGGAAGGGCAGGCACTCTGATTACATCCTCAGGAAGGGGTTGGGGCGCCTCACGTGAGGCTGCCCCTCCCCTTCCTTGCCTCCAAGATGGCACAAAGTGCTGTTTGCAAAGGGGGTCCATGACTCTGCTACAATCCTTTTTTGGCAACCCTAACAGCATCCTACAGCTTCCTGGAATTTATGGTTTGGTGAAGCATTACAGCTCTCTGTCAGAAATTCCAAACTACAAATACTAAGATTTAATAGGATGAAGTCATGGAAATTTTAAGTGATATCTCTAGCTGTGTATAATGGTGCAGTAGTATATTCTATACAGCTCTGACTGATGGTTATGGTATCCTGCTTAATGACATTACCAAGAGCTATTTCTTGTGACATCACAAGGGATCACACAGACTCAGTTTCACTATTTGATTTTCTACCTGCTGTTACAGTATAGTATTAGCTACATCATCTTGTCTGGTGAACATCACATAGTGTTGCTGTTCATATAGCTTGCCTTGAAGACAGGGATGGGTAACTTTTATGGGAACATGGAACACTTCTGAACTTTCAAAGGCCACACACTCAAGAGGTATGGCCTAAGGGGAAAGGATGAAGTTTTCCCCCCGATTTCAAATGGAAAAAAACTAAACTACATTTATTTCTCTTTTTCATTTTATATTTTATTTTATATTTGTTCATTCTTAACAAACGCCCCCCTCATTATTAAACAACAACCCCACCATTCATACCTAACTAGATTTTAGAAAAATTAATTTTAACACATACAATTCTCTTACTTGTTATGAACAAGTGAACTCTTCCCACACATACTTGATTCATTCACTTGAGCTGAGATCCTGCCTGAACCATGTAGCCACAGTATCTGTGCTTCAATCCCTCGCCTGACTCCTGAAACCCACCTTAAAAGCAATCAGCCATGCAACACGTGCTGAAATTCTCTTTTATCTGAATGTGTATGTGCCTTTGGGTTGCTTGTCAACTTATGGCTACCAAATAAATTTCAAAGGGTTTTCTTAGGCAAGAAATACTCAGAGGTGGTTTTGCCAGGTCCTTTCTCTGAAATATAGCCTACAGCAGCTGGTATTCATTGTTGATCTCCCATCCAAGTACTAACCAGGGTTGACTCTGCTTGGCTTCAAAGATCTCTACACAACTATAAAAGGCCTCTCCAGTTTTCAATGTGGCACCCTAGTGACACAAAAAAAGCACTTTTCTGAGGGTCTCCTCAAATCAGTAATCAATCCTGAAATTGATGCATGTGGTTTAAAATGACCAATTAACTGCATGCCAATTCCAGCAAATGACAAAATTATTGTATCTGAGTGTGGCTGAGTATAACTTCCATTTTGAATGAAAGAATGCAATAATAAAGAGAGAATATATGGATGAAAGAATGCTATATTGTTTCAGTTGACACAATACTTTGACTTCTCCATCAGTGGTGCAGGTGTCCCATTCATTCTCATTCATTCATAGCAAAAGTCATGGCAGTCATTGTAACTACTACAAGGCAAGAAGATTTCATGGTATTTGGTTGACCATACCTTGAACCTGATGTAGTAGGTGGATTCTCTTACAGAGCTAAACGGGAATACATTAATGTTAGTCTATTATGTAACCCTGATGGTGAAGACAATGAAATACAGTCAAATATTCTGTTCACATGAGAAAACTGATGGTGTGGGGGAGATTGGATGTGAGAAATCAAGTACAGTACATGGTTACAGAGCATATAAAGTAACCATAGAAAAGTCCCTTGTCTGTTACATTAGTGACCTAACATAATATATTGGCTTGTTGTGAGAATAGGACCTATGAATTCATTGTGCACTGCAAGTGGTCACAGCATAAATAGTCATAATCTGATTGTTAAAATAATCCAATGAACTTTGAGACCACAGTGAAATGGACTTGAGGTTGTTATTTCTTGAACAGGAGAAAATGTCCCCAAGGAAAGTTATGCAACAGAAGAGTTCTTAGATCTAATGAACTGAAACCATTTGGTGGGTTTTGGATCTATGGCAGGATAGGCAAGTTGGGTCCAAGGGGCAATTATCTGCCTCTGAGACTCAACGTGAGGAGCATCGGTCCTGAAAATTGGAAGGAAGAAGAAAAAAATCAAAATGGAAAATGATTGGATGTCCACCTCAGGTTGCATTGGGTGTTTTGGGGGCAAAGAAGATGTAGGCACCCACTGTCCTAACTCACCCTATGGAACTATACAATCCAACATACAGCAGCCAAATCTAGAAAGGCCTCTGGGCCCAAATGATCATAGAATCATAGAAGCATAGAGATGGAAGAGACCATAAGGGCCATCCTTTCAACCCCCCCTGCCATGCAGGAACTCAAAATCAAAGCATGCCGGATAGATGGCCATCCAGTCTCTGTTTAAAAATCTCCAAAGAAGGAGACTCCACCTGACTATGAGGGAGTGTGTTCCACTGTTGAACAGTTCTCACTGTCAGGAAGCTCCTTCTAATGTTCAGGTCGGATCTCTTTTCCTGTAGCTTGCATCTGTTGTTCTGGGTTCTGTTCTCTGGAACAGCAGAAAACAAGGTAGCACTCTCCTCAATCAGACATCCCTTCAAATATTTAAACAGGGCTATCATATCGCCTCTTAACCATCTCTTCTCCAGGCTAAACATACCCAGTTCCCTAAGTCATTCCTCATAGGGCATTGTTTCCAGAGCTTTCACCATTTTAGTCACCCTCCTCTGGACATGCTCCAGTTTTTCAATATCCTTTTTGAATTGTGATGCCCAGAACTGGACGCATTATTCCAGATGGGGTCTGACCAAAGCAGAGTACAGTGACGTTACTACTTCCCTTGATCTAGATACTATACTTCTATTGATGCAGCCTAAAATTGCATTGCCCCTTTTAGATGTTGCATCACACTGTTGACTCATGTTCAACTTTTGGTCTACTAAGACCCCTAGATCCCTTTCACACATAGTCTCATTAAGTCAGGTGTCCCCCATCTTATATCTATGCATTTCAATTTTTTGCCCTAAGTGCAGTACCTTACATTTCTCCATGTTGAAATTCATTTTGTTAGCTTTGGCCCAGCTTTCTAATCTATTAAGATTATTTTGAATTTCATCCTGTCCTCTGGGGTATTAGCTATTCCTCCTAATTTGGTGTCATCTGCAAATCTGAGAAGCATGCCCCCTGTGGCATCCCACTGGATGAAGAGGAGCCATTGCTGAGACAGTTGTATTGTCTAGCCCACATTTTACTATCTTGTTTGCAAGAATATCATGGGGGACCTTGTCAAAAGCCATACTGAAATTAAGAGATGCTATGTCTACTGCATTCCCTGGTAATTTTATTTTAAAAAAAGAGAGATCAGATTAGTCTTTCATGACTTATTTTTGAGAAACCCATGTTGACACTTAGTGATTATGGCATTCCCCTCTAAATGTTCATAGACTCTGTTTAATGAACTGTTCTAGAATCTTTCCCGGTATTGATGTCAGACTAACTGGGCGATAGATGTTGGGATTCTCTTTCCCCCTTTTTTTGAAGATGGGGACAATGTTTGCCCTCTTCCAGTCTGCTGGGACTTCTCCTGTTCTCCAGGAGTGCTCAAAGATTATTGTCAGTGGCTCTGAGATTACATTTGCCAGTTCTTTAAATATCCTTGGATGTAGTTCATCTGGTCCTGGAGACATTCATTTCGGCTAACCAGGTATTCCTGTACTACCTCTTTACATATTATGTGCAACAGTTCCCCTATTGTGTCCTCTGCTCCATTTTCCTCAGGTAGAACACCCTTTTCCTTTTGTGAGAAGACTGAGGGAAAGATGGTGTTGAGTAGTGCTACCTTTTCTCTGTCCCCTGTTTCTCCATCTTCTCTGCACAGTGGCCCTACCATTCCTTCTTCTTCCTTTTGCTATGGACATACCCCAAAATGCCCTTTTGATTGTTCTTAAACCCCTCTAGCAAGCCTGAGCTCATTCTGTGCTTTGGCTTTCCTGACTTTCCTCTTACATGTGCTAGCTATTTGTTTGAATTCTTCTTTAGTGATTTTGCCTCTTTTTCATTTCTTATATATCTCCAATTTAAAACTAAGGGCCTAAGCAGATGGCACTTTGCACCGTCTTTGAGACAAGGAAGGGGAGGGGCAGCCTCATGCTGGGTACCCCAACCCCTTCCTGAACACGTCATCAGAGCACCCATCGCTTCGCACGACCGGCGCTCCGACGACGTACTTCCGCCAAAGTGTCCGCACACACTGCAGTGGAAGAGACACCGAAGGTGCGCCCAAGGCCTCTTGCGGTGCACCTTCGTCGTCTTGCGGAAGGAGTGCTATTTTAGTGCTCCTTCCAGGGCCTGAGAAGCTGCGGGTTGGGGCTGAGGAGTGCAGCTACCTTGGCCCCAATCTGCAGCTTCCCGGGTCGGCCCATGGCCTCCCGTCTGCTTAGGTCATTCGTTCAGTTAAAAATTCTTTTGTCATCCAACCTGGCTTCTTGAGACACTTCCCATTTTTCCTTCTCATTGGAACAGTTTGAGATTGTGCCTTCAGTATTTCCCTTTTGAGAAATTCCCATCCATCCTGAACTCCCCTCTCCTATCCCTGACCATGGGATCACTCCCAGTGTTTTCCTAAGTTTATTGAAATCAGCTCTCCTAAAGTCTAGAATGAGTGTTTGACTATGCCTAGCTTCTCTTTTCCACTGTATAAGAAACTCCAGGAGAACATGATCACTCCCACCTGAGGATCCCACCACTTGTACCCTTTACAAGATCATCCTTGTTGGTTAGGATCAGATCTAAAACAGCTGATCCCCTTATTGCCTCTTCCACCTTTTGGACAATGAAATTGTCCTCGAGGCAAGTGAGGAATTTGCTAGACCTTGAAGTATTGGCTGAGTTTGACTTCCAGCAAATATCAGGATAGTTGAAGTCACCCATCACTAACTACTACAACTCTCCTTTCTGAGAGTGTGGTCATCTGTTCTAGAAAGACTTCATCCAATTCCTCAGTCTGACTTGGGGATGTGTAGTAGACTCCCACAATAACATCCCTGTTGTTTCCTTCCCCTTTAATTTTTATCCAGATGCTCTCCACCTGATTTCCAGGATTTAAATAATAATAATAATAATAATAATAATAATAATAATAATAATAATAATAATTTATATCCTGCCCCTCTGCAGAGCAATCGGGGTGGCTTACAACATTACAATTTCCATACATTAAACAGAACATAAAATCCCGAATCACACCCATCCTTTAAGAAGTAAGGGTTCTTCTTATTCTAGGCTGGGTGGTGCTGGGCCTAGTGTCTCTCCCCCAGATGACATTGGATGGTAATGGAGGGAGGACTCTTCTTCTTATTTTAGGCCTGATGATGCTGGACCTAGTGTCTCTCTCCCAGATGACAACGGATGGTAAAGCTGGATCTGTGAAGCTGGATCTCTTCACAGGTATAAACATCCCTGTCATATAATGCTATTTCTCCTTCTT
>CM034708.1:210561690-210571827 GCA_020142125.1 Phrynosoma platyrhinos | reverse complement strand
GGGGGGTTGTGGCGTCGCGTTGATTATTAAATCAAAACAATCTCAAATCCCTGCAGTAGCAGGGCGGCCCGGTGCCATTTGTTCTGCGGACCGGTACCGGGCCATGGACCGGGGGTTGGGGAACACTGTCCTAACCCAACTTCCAACTAGCTTCTCTCTCATATTCCCCCTTACCACATCAGTAAAAATAAAATAAAAGACCCAGCACTCTTTGTGGTATCTTCTAATCTGACTAGGATGAGAAGCAAGCAGTAACAAAAGACCAGGTTGTGAAGAGAAGCTGCTTCAATGTTGACAAGAAATTCTGGAGCAGATAATCTTGCAAGAAAGATGATGTCTCCTAGCATTTTTTAACCATCGGATTGAAAGCAGGCTTGCTTAGGTTTGCTAGCAAAGTTAGGGAGATGGCACAGTATTTGATTTTGAAAGGAGACCTAACTCAAGTTTAGTCAACAGGAATTTCTGTGTTTTAACTTTTGCTCTGTTTAATTCTCTTTTAACTGGGTTTTTTAAAATTGTGATTGGGAGGAGGGTTGTGATAAGGGATTCTAATTTTAACCTTGACTGTAATTTTAATCTGTATGTTCTATATACCTGTTGTAATCTGCTTTGATTCCCATTGTGAAAAGGCAGAATAGAAATTATTATTATTATTATTATTATTATTATTATTATTGGTTTTGTTGGTTTTCTTTTCTTTTTCACTGTCATCATTTGATAAAATGGCTTGCCATGAATCCGCTCCTATATTGAGAGACTAAGGAAAAGAGAGCAGGGAGAAGAATTCTCTCAATATTTTACTGCTAATGCAAAGCATGAGGTGAGGAAAGGCGACACCAAAATCCATTTCCTTTGGTAACACGGCCACCCTGTTAAGCTACAATACTAGCTCCTGAAACAACACAATTAAGAAGAAGGGTTTGGGCTGCATCAAAGGTCACTTGTTTCGTTCTTATTGGTTCCTTCTGAATATTTCAAGACACATGAACCTTTTCTCCTTTTTTAACAGTAGAATGATGTATAGCTTTGAAATAATAATGGAGGGAGCTAGGGGTAAGCTGAGCTATGTTTACTTAGTCATTCCAGGTGCCCTTAGCCATCGGTGACCTCGTCGAGTTATAAGAAACAATGCGGTCCTTCAGATCCATTGCCACAAAGATCCACAACTCGCTAAATGCATTAAGACATTAATGTCTGTTTGGGGATCAGTTCTCAACTTAACAGGTTAACCTCTGGCCCGTAAGGGATAAACAGCAAGCAAGATTTAGCTGGGGCTTGTACATGGGGTGTAATGGATAGCCACAGCCCACCCATCTGATAACAGTTTTGGAAGGAGGTAAGTTTTCCCCTCTCATAGGGGAGCACTCCTTAGAAATAATTGAAGGTGACATCTTGGCACTTAATCAAAATGCTGAGATCTGATGTTGATATTGCAGGATGATCTCAGTCCTTCTGACAGTAGCAAAAAGAATGGAGCAGGACTAATTTCATCCAAATTGGGAAAGGAGGCATGTGTGCATTATGAGAAGGTGCACAAGACATGTCCCAGAAAAAAATGTTGGGTGTCTTGTGATCAAAGGTTGCAGCAGGCCCTGCAAATTTCTGCACGCAATAGACTGCCTTCACAAATCTGATGCTTTCCTGGTGTATTGATCTATAAGGATCTCACCCATCTGGGGATATTGGGAACTGTAGTTCAACACATCTGGAAGGTGCCAGGTGTGCCCTCCAGAGGCATTGCCCTCTGCTGTTATTAGTTGTGGAAAGGAAATAGGGACTGAAATTGGGAACAAGGAGAGGGGACATGTCTGAAGCATTCCCCATCCTGTAACCCTGATTAAGGTACAGCTATTGTTAGGCTGTATCTGCACTACAGAATTAATGCAGTTGGACACTTCTTTAACTGTCATGGCTTAATGCCATGGTATTCTGGGAATTGTAGCTTTGTACTTAGCCTTCCATAGCATTGGAATCCTATATTTAGAATTCCATAACACTGAACCGTAGTGGTTAAATGATGCTGGGCCATCTCATCTACATTTGCCAGTCTTGATGTAAAGTTTTTCAGTGTTCACTGGTGATCACTTCAAGTTTCAGTTCCAACAGATCACAAATTCCTTAACTGTCATCACCATCAGCCACAATTGTATTTGGAACTAGATAGAACAGCAGTCCCATCTTGTCCCCAAGAGATACTCATGACATCACTTTATTGGAGGCTTTTCAAACCCCTAGCTCACTTCCTTGGTTGTTTCTTGCAGAGGTGAGGAAGTTGGCAGGATGATAATTACCCCTAGGCACCGAGGGGAAGAAATGGGCCCCATGCCTGACATATCTTTCATCAAATGTCTAATTCTCATTTCCAGAGTAAAATTGTGTTTTCTTTCAATTGTTCAGAAATGTAGGGAGTTCCCTTCAGTGTGCATATGTCTCTGTGCCATGATAGCCACAATTCTGAATTTCTTCAAAGCAAAGAAATGTCTACCCCCTTTAAGCTACTGATTGACCATTGCATTGGATTTGTGTTATTGTTGTTGTGTATCTTTAAGTCATGTCCAACCTATGGTGACACTAAGGCAAACTTAGCATGGGATCTTCTTGGCAAGATTTGTTCAGAGAGGTTTGACTTTGTCTTCTTCTGAGGCTGAGAGAGTTTGAATTATCCAAGGTCATCCAGTGGGTTTCCATGGCCAAGTGGGGATTTGAATCTTGGTCTCCAGAGTTGTAGTCCAATGTCCAAACCAAGACTATACCATGCTGGCTCTCAATTGCATTGGATTTTTAATGGGCTAAATCCAGTTACTAGTCTCAGATACAGCAGACTTGCTGAAGCAATGGAATTTGTATATGCTTGAATTTATTAAGTCCCATTCATTTCAGTGTATCTACTCTAGCTAGGACTAGCAACTGAATTTAGATTAGATACCTATTGATATCATACACATGTAAATGTTCCCTTACATATACAGTAGTATTTTTGAGCCAGTGAGCAATGGATGTATTCAGTTCATGCTTCATAAATGGAGTTCCACAAGATTTGCCATTTAAAATTGGCATAAATCCTAATCTTAATCCCAATCAGAGTAAAGTAATGGAATTAGATGGTTTTACCTATGTGTTGACTCACCATTAAATTATTAATCCAATGGGCATACTATAGTTGGTATTTCAGCCTTTAAGGAGCACTGGATGGCCCTTGTGGTCTCTTCCAAGTCTATGATTCCTTGGATGGTGTGTAAGTATTTGTCACTGCTTTCAGTATACTGTTGGATTCACCGGGAATGCAGAAATAACCATAGTGTATTCCCTATTGCACAATGAGATTTATGCACACATATTGTCAGGTGCACAATGGGCTGCACAATGTTGATATTCAGGAGAAGGATGGTTGTACTACAAGCACTCTGCATCTATGTGAGTGTCGATTTCCACCATGTTAGCATGATATAAGATCTTGGCCCGTTGTTCAGCTGATAGCTCATTGTATCATCACATTCAGTGGTGTAGTGGTAAATTCTGAAATGCAGACAATCATTGTGATAATATCTATAGTGAGGCTCTCAAGGAGAGTCCATCATCATCATCATCATCATCGCAGGCAGCTGTGTTGATTTGCTTTATCTCAGAATTAACCAACCCATTTGCATGGTGTTCAGCCCTACCAAGGGCAAGGCTTTTGTAAAATCAACAGGTCTCAAATTCAAGACTAAGGGCCTTATTACACTAGGTTCTTGCTATAACAGTGGCATAACTATGGGGGTGCAGGGGGGGTGCAGACCACTCCAGGTGACACTTTAAGGGGGGGTGACACCACTTCTCCTCAAACACCTCCCTTTTGGCAGAAATGGGTAGTGGCATTCATCTGCTTCCCTTTAAAATGTGTTAAAAGATGGTGGGAATTGGGTGAAGCTCAGTGGGAGGAGAAAGGAAAGGCCCCAGAATTTTTTAAAATTCAAATTTCAACATTTTAAATTTTAATATTTTTTTAAAAAAATAAAAAAAATCTTTTTAAATTTTCTTTAAAAACATCACATTTTAACCATATCTTCACTATGTATATGTAAATACATTTAGGTTGTGCATAAGATATTGTAATTTGATGGTATAATTTTAATTTTGCTAGTTGTTTATGTTGCAACTATTAGCATTACACTCAGTGCTATATGGGAATTACAATTTATATGTAACATTCATGCAAAAAAGCATTGCTTTTGATTCTGTATGGTGTGAAATGGGAAGAGGTCAATGGGGGGGGGGGTGACACCATGAGTTACTGCACCAGGTGACACCGACGCTATGAATGCCACTTTTCTACAATAGTGCATTTCTTTAAAATTCTATTCAAGTGAGATTGCTCTTTCCTCTTGCACCTTTGGAGCCATTCTAGGATTATAGTATCCATTTGCATTAAAATCTTATTGCACATAGCATTTGAGACTGCCCACCCGCTACTTTCTTCATAACATTATCTCCACCCTTTTTCTTAGTTGACATGCATGCATACATGCATGCACGCATGCACACGCGCACAAACATGCACACACATACACACACACACACATGCTGCCCCACATAAATATATAAATATAAAATATAAACATTGATGAAAACAGACTTACTTTTTTCCCCATTTTGTGTGTGTGTGTGTGTGTGTGTTCCTTGTTGTGTTTAGACTTGGGTCCCATTTCCAGGATCTCATTACATATGTATATGCAAATACAATTATTTCAAAATTTAGAAAGAAATCCAAAATATGAAACACTTCTGGTTCCAAGCATTTCAGATAAGGGATGTTCAACCTGTAGTATACTTTTTATTAGTACTGCAATCCTGGCAGTTGATCAGGATTGAGGACATTTTGAAATAAGAGGCAATGAACAAAAATAAATATAATAAACCAACATTTCCTCTAAGAAGAATGTAACAGGCTGACACCTCCCTCCTTAAAAAAACAGAACCCAAATTTCAGCATGTAGTGACAGCATGAGCTGGGTACATATTATGTCCATAGCATGTTTTAGCATTGAAGATTTCAATGATAATGAAAAGTTCTGAAGACAAGTGCAATTTCAGATGTGGAATTGAAGCCCTATATTTTCCTGAGTTTATTGACTGTTTCCTTCAAAGGTTTTAATGTTCTCCTCCCCTGATGTGTTCTTTTGGTCAACATTTACAGAAGCCTTTGATCCTCTCAATAAAGGAAAGGAGGTGGGGAAGGACTGTATACTCAGAGCAAACTTTGTATTGAAGTTGCCTTAAGCATTTTTTGTTGTTGTTACCAGCTTGACTGAAATAGGCTTTATCTTTTCTTCACTTTCCCTTCTGAAGTGGCGACCCAAAGGGCCTGACAGTAGCAATTACTTCTTGCTTGTCCCTGAGCCTTGGAACATGGAAGAAAAGGAGGGTCAGAAATCATACATGGAAAGAAAAGCTTAGGAACAGGTCTTTCAACATGGGAGGCTCCATTCACTGTCATAAACAAGGACCTGTGGCAAACCTTTTGCACTACGCCAGTGATTCCCAAACTTTGGTTCTCTAGATGTCTTGAATTTCAGTTCCCAGAATTATTGATTAAAATGGATAGGTCTTCTGGGATTTGTACTCCAAACCACCTGATGGACCAACCTTTGGGAACCAATGCACTACATAATTACAGCATTATGATTCCACTTCTAACTGCTATGGTTCCATTTTATTGAATCCTGGTATTTCATAGAATCAAAGAATCTTACAGTTGGAAGAGGTTCCAAAGGCAATCTAGTCTAATCACCTGCCATGCAGGAATACACCAATAAAGCACTCCTGGAAGATCCACATCCAACCTCTACTTAAAGACCTTTGAAGAAGGAAAGTCCATCATGCTCCAAGGCTTTCCATTCCACTGTTGAACAGCTCTTACAGTAAAGACGTTCTTCCTAATGTTCAGGTGAAGTCTCTTGGCATTTGAATCCATTGGCTTGTGGTCTAGTCTTTGCAGCAGCAGAAAACAAGTTTGCTCCATCATCAACATGATATCCCTTCAAATATTTAAAGGTGAGTACTATGTTTATCCTTTAAAGGGATGCAGTGGCTCAAATGGTTAAGTTGCTGATTCTGTTGATTGCAAGATCAGCAGGTTGGCAGTTCAAGGCCCGGGTGCTGCATGATGGGGAGAGCTCCTGTCACTAGTCCCAGCTTCTGCCAACCTAGCAGTTCGAAAGCATGCAAATGCAAGTAGATAAATAGGTACCACTTCAATGGGAAGGTAAACAGTGTTCTGTGCACTCATGCTGCCCCCATGATCACAGAATAGTTTCTGACAACACTGGCTCTTTGGCTTAGTAACGGAGATGAGCACTGCCCCTATGGTCGGACATGACTTGACAACCTTGTCAACAGGGAATACCTTTATCTTTACCTATTATGTCAATACCCAGCCTTCTCTTCTCTGTGTTTGGATGATGGAATAGAGGGCATGCTTATCAAATTTGTAGATGACAATAAATTAGTAGGGGTTGTTAATACTCCAGAGAACAGGTTCTGCTTTGTTAAGACCACATCTGAATACTTGTATACCATTCTGGTCAGCTCAATTCAAGAAAGATGTTAAAAATCTGGAGCATGTCCAGAGGAGGGTGACCAAAATGGTGAACGTTATGGAATTCATGCCCTTGCAGAAGTGACTTTGGGAGCTGGGTATGTTTAACCTGAAAAGAAGGTTAAGAGGGGATGTGGTAGCCCTGGTTAAATATTTGAAGGGATGTCATACTGTGGTGGGAGCGAGCTTATTTCCTGCAGCTCCTGAGAATAGGAGTTGGAGCAATTGATTCAAACTACAGGAAAAGAGATTCCACTTCAACATTAGGAAGAAATCTTGACAGTAAGAGCTATTCAACCATGGAACACACTCCCTTGGAGTGTGGTGGAGTCTTCTTCTCTGGAGGTCTTTAAACAGAGGCTGGATGGCCATCTGTCAGGGGTGTCTTGATTCTGTGTTCCTGCATGGCAGGGGGTTGAATTGGATGGCCCTTGAGGTCTCTTCCAACTTTATGTTTCTGTTTTCTATTATTCTAAAAATACCCATGTCCCTAAGTTGTTCCTTCTAAGCCTTGGTGTGCACTTTAAGAAAGGCTATTTAAAATTCTCTGCCAGAGAGTTCTAGTGCCTCACCAAATTATATAACCCAGAATTCCATAGAATGCAGCCATGCCATCTTAACTGGAACCACAAACCAGTGTGCAAGCTGCTATCTGATACTCTAAAACTGCTGACTCTGGCTCAGCAAAATCTGACCACTGGCTTGGCCACCTCTTTGTGCCCATCTCTTCACTGTTGACAGATGAGGACCATCAACATCTCTTGTGGCAATGAATTCCACAAGTTGATTATGGGCTGGCTGAATGTTTCCTTTTGTTTATCCTCAGCTTCATTTTAGCATTCCATATTGTTCATGACTACTATAAACCTCTATTACATTCTTATCTAAAGGCCAAATTACACATGACTTTAGCTGTGTCTTTGAACCCCACGATTGCTAATCTTTTTAAGTACAGTATTACTGCAGGTTTTGATGGAACCACAGAAAAACAGATTTTTGTCTTGTTTTGTTTCCAGTGCTTCTCATTATTGCAAATGATAGCTTTAGTGCAGTGATTTTTTTAGTGGAAGGGAAAGGAAGCAGAACAAAGCATTAATCCATCTTTTCCTGTCTCATGGTACCATTCTGGATCTCTCTGTCTCTGAATATATACACACTACACAATTGCAGCAGTTTGATAACACTTTAACCATCATGGCTCCATTCCATAGTAATTTGGTGAGGGTTTCTTTTGCTAGAGAACTATAGTGGTGCATTGCAGAGGAGTGGACTAGATATCTCTCAGTTTAAGCACCTCCCTAAACTACAAAACCCAAGATTCCATGGAAAGAAGTCATAGTGTTTTAAATTGGTAGCAAACTATGCTAACTTTGTTGTGCAGCTATACCCTGTGTCTGTCTATCTGTTCCCTCTCTTAACATGCATGCATAAACAGATGCATTGCTAGATGTTGGGAGGAGAGGAGTGCAAATCCAGATCAAAGCATCCAAAGATGTGGCTAGTGTCCCATCGAAGCTCAACCCTCACTTATTTCATTTCATTTATTTTTTCTAAAATAAACACCCTCCCTGCAAAAGACAAAACAATTCAGTGCTTCTTCTGGGATACTGATCTCTAATTCTGCAAGAAAGAACAAAAAAAAAACCCATCATATCCCTGATATAAGGAGAGAGATCCTGAAATAATAACCTTGTTCTACCTCTCCTGTAACATTTGGTCTGAGGACACTATAAATCTCTCACTGGGAAACTCATGGTTTGGTAGATCTTTGTTATGCTTTCTGCCTTTTGGAGACACATTTCTCTCTCTCTCTCTTTGCCAGAGGCAACATTCCTACCAAAATTAGAGTACTGTTAAACATAACTATGCTGTAAATTATGAAACATTTCATTACCTTTCACTGATACCACACATAGTAACTACATGGTGATAAGAGTTTTGGGTTTTTTGTTTTGTTTTGTTTTGGCAACTAGGACATAATTACACAATTAACCTTCTCCCATAATTTGGGTAAGGATATTTCAACACTCTAATTTCTATCTAGGATTAGAGCCCTGCAGTCAACACTATATACTTCTAGGATGCATCTGCACTGCAGAAATAATCCAGTTTGAGACCATTTTAACTGCCTTGACTCAGTGCAATGGAAATTCTCAGAATTGTAGTTTTGAGAGATGTTTAGTCTTTCCTGTCAGAGAATTGTGGTGCTACAACAAATGACAATTCCAAGAATCCCATTCCATTGAGCCATGGCAGTTAAAGCAGTCAGAAGTAAATCCTGTTGGTTTCTATGGGATTTACATCCAGGTCAGGAGGGATTGGATAGGAGTTTCAGTCATACCCTCCAACATTTCACAGAACGAAATCAGGACACATGTGGCCAAGCAATATATGAATATAGTCAAGATGGCAACAGTTATTAATAAGGGAGAATACACAAGCTATGAGAATTTGTAGCAGTTTGCTTTTGCTTGAGTCTACTGGGAAGGGCAAGAATTCCATCTCCGTCTCTCATCTTCCCCTTGCTGAGTTGAGTGCTGAGCTGAGTGCCAAATACTTTTGAATTTTGACATCAGTTTGTAGCAACTGAAGGACAAAGGAGGGGAGCAGGAGAACATGAAAGATAGGAACTGGACATTATAAAAGCAGAATAAAATATGGATTGCAGAGAATCAAGACTGACCCTGCCAAATTCAGACAGTTGGAGGGTATGTGTCACTCTGCAAATGAATACTATAGAGGCACACTAGGGACAAACATTCTTACGATATGAAATTTCAAGTTGCTGCAACACAAGAAATTTGGGGACTAAAGGAAAATTTCATTGTGAGGATAGAATTTTTATTTGTGAAGCAACACATACCTTTTGGCCTGCACCATAGCTTCAACCCTATAAAAGTATATTCTCATACATACATTCATCCCGGATTTGCATATTGAGTCTTGCTCTGAAATACAAAGCAAACATTTTCTCTGAACATCCTGATTTACAAGTACCAGTGTGCAAGTCAATCTATTTCTGATCTGTACTACTCTTTAATGTAAATTCACTATAGATCGTAATCTTGGTTATTCCATTCTTGCATCAAGGAAGGAGCATTTCAAAAGTTTTCTCAGCAAATGATTCCCCTCCCCTACAAAAATGTCCCAAAGTGCAAATAAACTCCTGTGTGTGTGGTGGTAATAGGAAGGTTGATCATTTCTTTAGGAGGTTTCTCAGTGTGTTGAGATCTCTACTCATCAAAAATGAGGAAAAACTGTGAGCATGCTTTACTTTTCTAATATTTATCCCGAGATGTCTATCCTGCTTCTTTTTAAACCTGTAAATGTTCAAAAACAAGCAAAAGAAAAAAACACACATATGTAATTCTATATATAAATAAATTTTCATAAGCATGTTTAAGCTCAGTGTATCAATTATGAAATGGAAATTCTCTCCTTTTTTTTTTTTAAAAAAAAGTCATACATTATTGAGCATATTTCCTAGGGATGGAATTTTTCACTAATTTTCTTGAAGAAGGCAACAACTAATTTTAGCAATGTTCTTCCCTCTGTGAGAA